>JADBJO010003210.1:200000-252500 GCA_016801955.1 Conus betulinus
GACAGAGAATCATCAAACCGTCAAAAAAAATATCTACAAATCAAACCGCACCCCAACACTCCGGCCAGCATGGGGGCTGGAGAAATGTCGGGACGGCGACAGGGACACGAACACTGAGACAGTGGCCGCTGACGACTTGTCACCCTGGGGGCCCCGTGTTGTCTGTCAGACCGACAGTTATGGACTTTTGATTATCGACGGTCGTTACTGATGCTTTTGTTTAGTTTGTTTCTTGTTTTGCTGACTGATATGACGACGATGATGCAACTTTTTTTTTTTTAGGGTTCGAAGCAAAAGCATTGTCATGCACAGTATAAACAAGGCAACTTCTTGTTGTGGAGGAAACTCCAAACTTGTTGGTACACTCCTTACAGAGACATGCAAGCAGCAGCGACAATTAAATGTTTACAACAATTAAGGAAGAGGCCAACAAACTTGCTCGTTTAGCCTAGTCCTTGCGAACAGATGCAAGCAAGCAAGAAGACATGTTTACAGCAGTTTAGGAGGATGCCAAATTGAGGGGGTGGGATGGGGGTGTGAAAGGAGGACGGAGGTGGGAGGAAGGGGGAAGTAAGGATCAGCCTGGCCAGGGGTGACAACGGAAAAAAAAAAAGGGGGGGGGGGGGTGTTTCCAGCCAAACTGTTGGTGCCTTCACTACGTATATCCATATCTGAAACCCGCTTAATCAAGAACACAAGCCATCCCCCTTTATCAGTGGTGTTTATTTTTCAGCCTGATAACTTCAGGAGGGGGAGGGGTAGAGGGGCTGGGGAGAGAGGATGGGGCAGAAAGACAAGCCTCTCCCCCTCGCCCCCCTCATCAAAGTCGCATGGGGAGGGGAGGGGAGCTGAAGCGAGGTTGGCTCTGCCACCTCTGTTCGTATATCACAGGTTTATTATTTCCTGTTTGCATGTCACGAGGTTACCTGTACTGGTTTTTGCTCTTCATTTTTCTGTGTCACAGTCTTCAAGATCCCAATATTGCCCATATTAGTGTGCCGTTTGTTCTGCTATTGTCGCTGTCTATTCTTCCCCATTACACAAATTAAAAGGACCTGGCTTTGTCTTTTCTCTTGTCTCCTTCAATAGTGTAACTAGAACTGTGCTTATGTCTCCCTTTAATGGACAGGTAGACATAACTGTTTTTGTCTGCCTCTTGTCTCCTTTAATGGAAAAGGTATCTGGAACTGTCCTTGTCTTCCTTTTATCTCCCTTGGTAGTCAGATTAAAACCACTCTCTCAGAGAGAAGATTAACCGTTCATACCACGACTTATTCTTCACTTCCATTGCTAGGAAAGAGAACCCCGTGCCACTCAACATTTCTGGCTCAATTTTTGTTTTACGTTTTCCTTTGTACCGTAACTTAGACGGCTATTGAAAGTAATGTACATAGAAATATGGTAGGCCAGTGCTCTGATCTTTTCCTGAAATTTGCTTTCTAGATAAATCCAAGTTTAGAGTAGTTTTCATTGTGCTTCTGTTCAGAGCACGCTGTCGACAAGGCATGCATCTAACTTTATTGATTTCTCTTTTCCGAACATATTTCCGTGTAGGAGCAGTTCGTTTCAAATCGAAATGGAACGATTTACAGCCACTTTTGCGAAGAGACGTACTTTGCTTGTAGCAACATTGTTAAGGAGAGTGTCTTTAGCTTTACCCCTTTCTAGTGTACTTTCTGACGAAATTGAATCAATCCGGGACCATAAACAGTTTGGAACTCTGCGTCATACATGCTAATATTTAAAATAAACTTGAACAACAAATACCATTAACTATCAGCTTCATGTAACTAATGTTTGTGTTATAATACTTCTAGAAACCTGGCACTCTAAAATGGATTCCGCCTGTGTCACAGAACTCCAGTACTTTAACCCCCCCACCCTCCACCGGTAGTTGAGATAGACCAAATGATCCGCATGGTGCAGTAGCCGTTTGTAATAACAGCTGTCTTTAATGGCCTCAAATCTTCACAATTGACTGGAATCGGTTTGGTTGTAAGTGGGAAACAAAAACAAATTAAACCAGCGTATTACTGAATTATTTTATCGATTGCCAACCACCCCCCACCCCCTTCCCCCTCTGGTAGCTCCAGCCACCAATAAGTGGAAATGCTAGATAAGTAGAAAAATTAGTGTTGCAGTTTATCGTACTGGAAGAGAGACTTTTTAATAACCCCTCTCAACTCTATAATCTACTAATATTGTTTGTACCGACTAGTAACTGCACCAAAGCATTTAACACATGACACTAGCTCTTATTTAAATCTATTTTTTACACAGACATCACAGCCGATAATGTCAACAAAGGCTCTCCCTTCAGTAGATGGCAGTCGTAGTCTTTCCTGTGATGCCTGAAAAATTCTATGAAAAAGATACTTTCAAAAAATAACAATATCAATTATTGTAAACTACATATAGACAGTTTCTGTATACTGTTGGATGAAACAGACTGAGGCAATGTTCGATCTAAACGAACGGCAGATGAGAGTGCAGATTTTCCCCTTTCAGCCTCCTGGTCAAAGGTAAACAATGTATGCCTGTCAAAACTGTTTTCGTCCGTCCGCAACAGGTGCCTTAGATAGCATAATGAGATTAGACAATTGATCAAGAAGACAATACGCAGAATCACCAAGCATACAAAATCTCCCCAACATTCATTTTCGTCAGTTTTGAAACTATGCAAAAGAAAGAAGAAGGATAAAAGAATAATTCGGTGCGCTTGATGACTAAAAGCTTCAGACTCATTGAGGTTCGGAAGCCAAAGGTGGATGGAAATTGATATCTTTCTTTGAAAAGGAACGAATTTATGCTGAAGAAGTTCCATCTATATATAGATCTTTCTTTCACAAGAAACGAATTACGCTGAAGAAGTTTCATCAATATAGATCTTTCTTCGACAAGAAACGAATTACGCTCTAGTTCCATCTATAAATAGATATATTTCTTCATAAGAAACGAATTACGTTGAAGATGTTCCGTCTATATAGATTTTTTTTGACAAGAAACAAATTGCGCTGATGAAATTCCATCTATATTGATCTTTCTTCATAAAAAAACGAATTACGCAAAAGAAGTTCAAAACCTATATAAAGATCTTTTCTTGACAAGAAACGATCGACACCGAAGAAGTTCTATCTATTGAGTCAGAGGGCGTAGTATATATCTCATTCGGTGCAACAGCCAATATTTTAGAACGCTAGCAATATGGTATCGCATGTTGCATACCTTGATTCTCAATTAGTTCAAATTATATTTCACGAAGTGAACTCGTTACCATTCCAAAACAACACAAAACAAAACGAAAACGCTTGACAAACAAAAGCTTCTGGTTCAGATGTTATTCACAATATTCTACCAATAACTGCCCGTCACATCCCTTCCTCTCCCCTCGCCATTTAAAGAGATGTCTTCCTGATCGTGGACTCCCATCAGTGCGGAAGATCGCACGTATAGGCCCTATACATAAATAGAGACCAAAGGAACTTTGAAGTAATCATCGGCTAATCCCAATATTGTGTTGAAAAAAAAAGTATGTACAACACATACGTTCCTTTCTAACTTCAGAAGTCATTCTTACATCCGAACAGCTGGATTAGTTCCTGTGATGCTAAGGTAACCTCACAAATTGTATTCCTGGACATATCATTCGACTATGTTTTGCACACCGGTCTCATTTAAAAGCTGAAAGCTGTTTGGGACGAGAGGGAAGCCCAATAGACTACTCAGACAGCTCTCAGACAGAGTTATGAAAGGTAAAATCGAACTTTCAAAACATATCTGCAGGTGTTCGTACTCGGTCCCTTGCTCTTTCTGATTTTCATGAAAGTTACGGTAACAGGAACTGCCTTTGTCTCCTTCGGTGGGACAGGGTAACAGGAATTGTCTTTGTCTCCCTGAATGGACAGAGTAACAGGAATTGTCTTTGTCTCCGTAAATGGACAGGATAACAGGAATTGTCTTCGTCCCCGTAAACGGACAGGGTAGCAGGAATTGTCTTTGTCTCCGTAAATGGACAGGGTAACAGGAATTGCTTTTGTCTCCGTAAATGAACAGGGCAACAGGAGTGAGTTGCCTTTGTCTCCATAAGTGGACAGGGTAATAGGAACAGTCTTTGTCTCCGTCAGTGGACAGTGTAACAGGAACTGTCTTTTCTCCCTCAATAGTCAGGGTAACAGTAACTGTCTTTGTCTCCCTCAATGGACAGGGTGGTAGGAAGTCTTTTTCGCCGTAAATGGACAGAGTTACAGGAACTGTCTTAGTCTCCCCTAGAGGACATGGTAACAAAAACTGTCTTAGTCTCTCTCAGAGGACAGGGTCACAGAAATTATCTTTGTCTCCTTCAGAGGACAGGGTAACAGAAACTGTCATAGTCTCCCTCAAAGGACAGGGCAATAGGAACTGTCTTTGTCTCCCTCAGAGGACAGGGTAACAGGAACTGGCTTAGTCTCCTTCACAGGACAGGGTAACAGGAACTGGCTTTGTTTCCCTCAGAGGACAGGGTAACAGGAACTAGCTTTGTTTCCCTCAGAGGATAGGGTAACAGAAACTGTCTTTTTTTTCACTCAGTGTATGGGGTAGCACGAACTGTCTTTGTCTGTCTCAGATGACAGTGTAACAGGAGCTGTCTTTGTCTCCATCGATGGACAGGTAAACAGAAACTGTCTTTGGGTCCTTATTGTCTCCATCCATGGACAGGTGAATATGAATTGCCTTTGGCTCCCCTCTTCTCTCTCCTAGGTGGACATAACAACAGGAACTGTTTTATCTTAGTGGACAGGATCAGTGTTTTAAGCCAACTAATTTTCAAGGTTTACATGAAATAATACTCATTTTAATTTCCAGACTATCTTTTTGATAGGCAGAAAAGACAAAAACGATCAAATTTGTAACTTCACTTTTTTCTCCATCTCACAAGAAATAGTAAAACTCTTTTCCCAGTTCCTGTATGATACTGATAGGTCTACCCAACTCATTAACTGATGTGTTGTTTTAGATAAAACCAGAGAAAGAAATGTGATTTTACCAAATGGCGTTAACTACCCTTTTCAGCAAGTTCAGGACATTCTTTTTTATCACAATTAGCTCTTCTTCACTGATGATGTTGCCTGTATTTCTGCTTTTGCTTCTAAATTGATGTCTTAGGTTCCTCCAGCTCCCAGAAATTCGTATCAGTGTATTTACATTGTAACCCCTACAGTCCAGTACCACTACTCTGAACCGCTATACTCATTGTTTTAGTATTAATTATTTACAGGTCCGGAGTTTCCTTGTCCACCTGTGGGGAACAGTTTCAGGGGAATCATGCTAGTATGTCCAGACATTGCACAAAGCCATGGACTGACTTGGACAAAGCTTAGTAATCGGATGTATCATCAAGATCATTCCATATTCAACCGTCCCCAACGAGCTGATCAGGGAAGTATCAATTTTCAGTTCTGTATTCTAGGATGGGGAAATTTTCCTCTTTGCTGTCGGCTTGACGCTGATCGTGAGTTTGGAAAATCGCGAAACATCAGTCGAGTTCGTGTTTTACGTATAATGATTTATTTGAAGCCTATTAAATGACTTTGAATGGTAAAGCCGGACAAATGGATGCATTGACAGTTTCCCTCTTGACCATGTCTGAAGATCAAGCGCGGGGCATCAATACTTTTCTTCCGGTAAGGACAAAACATATGAGGTTACCGACAGATATTGAAAAATAAACTGTACAAATAGTTTTAGAAAGTATATAAGTTAACATATTGATTCCACATTTGACTTTGATCATACAGGACAGGACTTTGCGAGGATAACGTGCCATACCTGCTGCTCGCTGCTCTCAAAGACAGTCATTTGGAACATGCTTTCAGGCTTATGTTTTTGCTTTGGTGAGTTTTTTTTTTTATACCGATACGTGTAGAATGCGACGTTTAAAATTCTTCTGCTTCAACGTGAACTTACCTTTAGTGGTAATGTTCAGTTATTCCAAATAGTTAGGTTGGATTTAGTGAAAATGCACACAAATGTAACGGTAAAGCTGGCTCCACAAGTGTCTTTGACCAGCAATTGAAATACATTTTCATTTGCTTTGGATAAACAGATTAAAAAAAAGTATCAAAAACGTTATAATTTAACTAACTGTTTTAGCGTTGACCTTGGCCAGAGGTAAACTTTGTTGTATGGTGAAACGACTGCAGGCGGAAATCTAAACAAATCTTAAATAAATGTCAGCGATCCGCCCAGAGAAACGTGGACAAACGAGTCACAAGACAAAACACAACGCGTTTCAACCTCTTAGGTCTTCCTCAGGTGAAACAAAAACGAATAAAATAACGAAAATGCTCTTAGCTTTGATCGCTTCAGATTGCTTCTGAGTTCAGGGCAAGGAAGAAGGCGTTCTCATTAAACTCAGAAGCACGCACACACACACACAACACACACACACACACACACACACACACACACACACACACACACACACACACACACACACACACACACTAACCCTCAGGCCTCTACGTGGATTAGTTTTTCATCTACTTTTCAAAGGCATACTGCGCTTTATTCGTTTTAGTCCCTGTGAGGTCAGGGCACCATACCATTGTGGCAGTGCCTGTGCGTGAGAAGATTGGGCTTGTATCATTGTGGCAGTGCCTGTGGGAAGGTCGGGGACTTGTATGATTGTGGCAGTCCCTGTGGGAAGGCCGGGGGCTTGTATCATTGTGGCAGTCCCTGTGGGAAGGTCGGGAGCTGATATCACAGTGGCAGTCGCTGTGGGAAGGTCGGGGGCTGATATCACTGTGGCAGTCCCTGTGGGAAGGTCGGGGGCTTGTATAATTATGGTAGTGCCTGTGGGAAGGTCGTGGGCTGATATCACTGTGGCAGTCCTTGTGGGAAGGCCGGGGGCTTGTATTATTGTGGCAGTCCCTGTGGGATGGCCAGGTCCTTGTATCATTATGGCAGTCCATGTGGGAAGGCCGGGGGCTTGTATTATTGTGGCAGTCCCTGTTGGAAGGTCGTGGGGTGATATCACTTAGGCAGTCCCTATGGGAAGGCCGGGGGCTTGTATTATTGTGGCAGTCCCTGTGGGACGGCAAGATCCTTGTATCATTATGGCAGTCCCTGTGGGAAGGCCGGGGGCTTGTATTATTGTGGCAGTCCCTGTGGGACGGCAAGATCCTTGTATCATTATGGCAGTCCCTGTGGGAAGGCCGGGGGCTGATATCACTGTGGCAGTCCCTGTGGGAAGGCCAGGGGCTTGTATTATTGTTGCAGTCCCTGTGGGAAGGCCGGGGGCTTGTACTATCGTTGCAGTCCCTGTGGGAAGGCTGGGTGTTTGTATCATTGTGCAGTGCCTGTGGGAAGGCCTGGGATTATATCATTGTGGCAGCGCTTGGGGGGGGGGGGGGGGGGGTATCACTGTAATAGTCCCTGTGGGAAGGCCTGGGGCTTGTATTATTGTGGCAGCCCCTGTGAGAAGGTCGAGGCCTTGTATCATTGTGACAGTTTCTATGGAAAAGCCGGGGACTTCTAGCATTGTGGCAGTACCTGTGGGAAGGCCGAGGTTTGTATCATTGTGGCAGCAGTGGGAAGGCTGCGGGCTTGTATTACTGTGATAGTGCCGGTGGCAGTGCATATGGAAAGGCTGGAGGATTGTATCATTGCTGTAGTGCCTGTGGGAAGGCCTGGGGATTGTATCATTGCTGTAGTGCCTGTGGGAAGGCCGGAGGATTGTATCATTGCTGTAGTGCCTGTGGGAAGGCCTGGGGATTGTATCATTGCTGTAGTGCCTGTGGGAAGGCCTGGGGATTGTATCATTGCAGTAGTGCCTGTGGGAAGGCCGGAGGATTGTATCATTGCTGTAGTGCCTGTAGGAAGGCCTGAGGATTGTATCATTGTGGCAGTGTGTGGGGAAGGGCCTGGGGATTGTATCATTGTGGCAGTGCCTGTGGGAAGGCCATGGGATTGTATTATTGTGGCGGTGCCTGTGGGAAGGCCATGGGATTGTATCATGTGTGGCAGTGTGTGTGTGGAAGGCCATGGGATTGTATCATTGTGGCAGTGCCTGTGGGAAGGCCATGGGATTGTATCATTGTGCAGTGTGTGTGGGAAGGCCATGGGATTGTATCATTGTGGCAGTGCCTGTGGGAAGGCCGTGGGATTGTATCATTGTGGCAGTGCCTTTGGGAAGGCCAGGGGATTGTATCATTGTGGCGGTGCCTGTGGGAAGGCCAGGGGATTGTATCATTGTGGCGGTGCCTGTGGGAAGGCCAGGGGATTGTATCATTGTGGCAGTGCCTGTGGGAAGGCCGTGGGATTGTATCATTGTGGCAGTGCCTTTGGGAAGGCCAGGGGATTGTATCATTGTGGCGGTGCCTGTGGGAAGGCCAGGGGATTGTATCATTGTGGCGGTGCCTGTGGGAAGGCCAGGGGATTGTATCATTGTGGCAGTGCCTGTGGGAAGGCCAGGGGATTGTATCATTGTGGCGGTGCCTGTGGGAAGGCCAGGGGATTGTATCATTGTGGCAGTGCCTGTGGGAAGGCCAGGGGATTGTATCATTGTGGCGGTGCTTTGGGAAGGCCAGGGGATTTGATCATTGTGGCAGTGCCTGTAAGGAAGCCTTGGGCTCTTTTATCACCAATAGCCCCCTCTCTCTCTCTGGTAGTGTATTCTAATAACTCCCTCTTTTCTTTAACTCTCTTTGACTCTGCCTATCTTTCTTTCTGCTTTTCTTTACTGTCGTCTGTCTCACTCTGCGTTTTAGGGGTATTCTCCTGTATTTGTTCTAGAGATTCTTCTACATGTGTTTGTCTGGTCACCATTTATGATACGCCAGCATTTGGGTAAAATCTAGAAAGTGAACATTTGACATAATAAGCACAGTGGACATCAGTTGCCAATTCTGCAGTATCAGATTTTTTTCCCGCGCACGGCTTTTTAAATATGCACGTTCTTATGTTTAAGTGTTTTGCAGTATTCTTAGCATCTTTGTTTTAATTTTGATGATGATTAATTAAACCATGTGGTTAGTACTCTCAGCATGCCTTGGTCGTGTTCACGTTCAGGAGTTCCAGAAATCTGCTTTCATGTCATCATGGACATAATGGGTTTTATTTTTTGTCACTTTTCATAATGTTTTCTTTTGTAATGTATAGGTCTGTAAAAGTCCTGTGGGATAGACTAATGAAAACGACGAATCATGTTTGTGGTATCAAGAAGTCAAATGCTAGATTTTGCTCAGGTGACGCACCCGGCTTTTCTCCTCTCAGTAAACTATGCCATGATTTCAGTTACATTTAAAAAGGAATGACCACAACCAGATCTTCTTCGACTTTGTTCACTTTTTTGTTTTCCATGGCTCCCTCTGGATTTCCTTTTACATCCTGTATTTGTTATCTGTGTTTATTATCATCATTTTTCTGTGTGTTCCATGTTAAAGAATTCAAGGTCTTAAGGTACATCTGAGTGTCGACGAATGGTGGTACCTTCCTGTTGTTGTTGCTGTTTATTCATGCCACTACGAGTACATAAACCAGCTTGTAACTTCCTTTGAAGTTTTTTGCTTGCTCTCGGTGTGCCTGTTGACCTAGAGTTATGCACCTTTGATAGTTTGATAGTTGGGCACAAATGTCAGAGTGCGCCTTTCAGCACGAGAGAATCACAAAAAGAGAAGCTGGCCTAACTGCTCGGGAATCCTCCACGTATCTGACAGGTCCAATCCATGTCAGCACAAAGCTCTGGCTTGGTGAGGAGTGGATCTTAAATAGTAGTTCCTGTTTCTGGCCCAGTGTTGACAGACGATCATAAGCATCCTTCTCTTAGCCATGCCCCCTTCCTCCGCCGCCCTGTCTGCACTTCCCCACCTCTTGGCGATTTGATAGGCGTTACCGTCATGGAGTCATTAGCATAGATTTCACAGATTTGTGTTTATAGTATGAAATAAAATGTATGTGGAAAATATTTACCTCAGTTTTCTGCTCTTTGACCATGTGTTTTCATCATTGATCTGGTGATCCTACCGTATTTGCCGAAAGGTCGTCAACATCAACAGAAGCAACAGGGGCGTCTGTTTGATAATAACGACGGTAATTCAATGTTTGTTTTATGTGCAGTGTTGAACTGATTGTAAACATAGCCAGGCTGATAGAAATGACCAAGAAAGAACAGCTAAGGAAAACAGCAGACAAAATCAGAGACAGACAGACACAGATACAGACACACAGACACACAAGACACACAGACAACACACACACACACACACACACACACACACACACACACTCACATACAGAGAGAGAGAGAGAGAGAGAGAGAGAGAGAGAGAGAGGAGAGAGAGAGAGAGAGAGAGAGAGAGAAAGAGAGAGAGAGAGAATAGAAAACAAACAGACCAAGCCCTTTCAGTATAATACAATTTAATACACAAATCAAACCCTTTTAGTGTAATACAATTTGTTTATTTTTCGTTCCAAATGAACAAATGATATAAAACTTGGTCAAAACCATTTCATATTGTGAAATATTGTGGATTCCCTGTGGAACAACAAACTTTATTTTCGTCTGCTTATCTTAGTTTCCCAATACTGAGTTTTTTTTTTAGTGGCAATGCGTAGATCAACCTGTTGACGTGCATGACTTGTAGCAGTGCTCCAACCAGCCAATATGAAAACATACACCAATCTTTGGTAACACTAATGTAAACCATAGCAATACACAAACTAACCTTTGAAAATGCACTCGTAATTTAAAGATGCACAAATCGACTTTTGACAATGCACTTGTAACCAAAAGCAACGCACAAACAGGCCCATGCATGCTGTAATCGAACGTGTGACAGTTTTGTTACAGAAGATGGTAGACATAGATCGGGCCTGGTTACAACGCTCCGGAGCAAACAGACTCAGTTGATGTTATACAATTGTTCGAACTACATCTTCAGTAGTTACTTTCTCTCTCCATTGTCCACCAGAGGAGCCACTGAAGGCCGAAGGTCCAGGCCCGTACTGACCGAATGAAGACTGACCGAACTTAGTGCTGCCTATGTCGTCCATCCAGCTTGCCGAGGGACTGTCCAAGCCGCCGCCGAATTTACTGCCGCCGAATTTACTGCCGCCGAAACTACTGACACCGAAACTACTGCCGCCGAATTTGCTGCCACTGGAGGTGGAGGCTGGAACCCGGCTGCTGCCAAAACTGGTCCGCCCGGATATCGGACTCCCCCCTGAACTCTGTCCGCTTCTCAGACCAGGGGGTCGTTGTTGGCGATTCGGGGACCGAACTGGAAGAAGGCGTCCAGACTCCGATCTTTTTCTTGCTGCCCTTGTCTCGGGTGGCCAGATCATTGCGTGCCTTGTCCCACAGCTGCTGTTTGGCGTTGGCGACGCTGTGAGCGAAACTGTCGAACTCGCTGTTCTGACGGCCTTTGTCTACTGATGCCGTGTTCTTTTGGGCCTGGTCCTGTGAGTGTTGGTTGGCGTTCTTCCAGCCTCCCTGGTTGTCCTTCTCTTTGGCGAAGGCATCAGCGGTGGTGATCTGTTTGGCGTCCAGGTTGTCGTAGACCCTCCCCTGCTGGTTCACCTTGCATCGTCCGCGGCGTTGTTGTAGCTCGTGCGAGCCTCTTTGTGGGCCTGTTGTTGCTCCTCGCCCGTCTGCTGGTTGCCTTTGTTACGGTTGAATTTGAGAGCCTCGTTGTTGTGACCGTCCTCCACCTTATCGTGATAGAACTTTTTCAGCTTGCGCACGTTCTGGTTGGTGTCCACCTCGTTCTTCTTGTAGTTCACGCGGTCCAATGCCTGGGCCAGGCCGTTCTTATTAGAGAACTCCAGATTGGATCTGCTCGACTTCTGGTCCAGGCCTCTGTCTGCTAGTGCCGACTTCTTGGCGGCACCAGCGTCAGCGCCGTTGAAGCCCTGGGCGAAAGCGTCGCGGAGTCCGGACTGGTCCTTGGACCACTTCCCCTGCCGCTGACCGTTGAGCTCGACGGAGTCGTCCACCCCACGGCCCCTGTCGTAGTCGTTGAGAGCTTTGGCGCCACTCTGTGCATTGCTGGCCTCCAGCTGACCGCCCTTGTCCGCCTGTCTGGCCACCTCCCCGTATTGGTTGAGGTAGGTGCCGCCGCTGCCCTCCTCCCGACCTTTCACCCCCCCCAGGGGTGCCAGTGCCCGTGCCCGTGCCCGCCAGACGGCCTCCTGAGTGGACAGGACCCGAAGCAGTATCCCCCGTAAAAGCCGCCGACAGTGCCCGAGTGTGATCCTGCCCCGCTGTGGCCGGCGATGTTGGTGCCTGTACCAGTAGCGGGGCCGTAGCTGCCGCCGCCGTAGTACTTGGAGTCCCGCACGCCTTTCTTGCCGGAGGCCTCGGCCACAGCGCTCTTCTGCTGGTCGGCTTCTTCTGGGCTTCGTCGTTGGCCAGACGTAAAGCCTGGTCTTTAGCCGAGTCCCGATGCCAGAAGACGTCGTTGCGTCTGTGCCAGAAACATGCCATGGTCACGTTGTAATGTGGACATGTGTCTGCATCTGCAGGTTAGGGAAATGTGTCCATAGTCACGTTGTAATGTGGACATGTGTCTGCATCTGCAGGTTAGGGAAATGTGTTCATAGTCATGTTGTAATGTGGACATGTGTCTGCATCTGCAGGTTAGGGAAATGTGTTCATAGTCACGTTGTAATGTGGACATGTGTCTGTATCTGCAGGTTAGGGAAATGTGTTCATAGTCACGTTGTAATGTGGAAATGTGTCTGTATCTGCAGGTTAGGGAAATGTGTTCATAGTCATGTTGTAATGCGGACATGTGTCTGTATGTACAGGTGTTCAAAGTCATGTTGTAATGTTGACATGTGTCTGTTAAGTGAAAATTAGGACACTGTGTTCATAGTTCTGTTGTAAACATGTGTCTGTATGTGTAGACTTAGGACTGTGTATTCATTGTCAAGTTGTAATGTGGACCTGTGTCTGTATCCGCAAGTTAGGACACATTGTTCATAGTCACGTTGTAATGTGGACATGTGTCTGTACTGTATCTGTAGGTTTGGGCATGGTGTTCATAGTTTTGTTGTAATGTGGACATGTGTCTGTATCTCTAGATTAGGACACATGTGTCATGGCCATGTCAGTCGTTATGTGAACATGTGTCTGTATCTGTAGATCAGGACATTGTGTTTATAGTCACATTTTGATAAGGGCATGTATTCGTCACTCAGATGGAACGCAGAGTGCACGGTTATGTCCGTTGTAATAGGGACATTTGTCAGTCACTCAGATGGGACGTAGACGTGATGTGATGAGCACTAGCGTTATGGTTGGGTCAGAGGGTTCATGGTCATGTTTGTTGTGATGAGGACAGACGTCTCTAATGGGACAAAGAGTTCAGGTCATGTTGTGACGAGGAGGGACACATTATTCTTTGTCATTTTGTGATATGAAGAGGCGTCACAGACGGGACACAGAGTTGATGATCAAGTCTGTTGAAAAGTGGACGGCTTCACAGCTGAGACAGATCTCACGGTTATTGCATGGAACGAGACACCCTTTTGATATTTTACAATGGTGCGAATCGAGGAGCTTTTTGCTGTGCTCTTACATCCCAAAGTGTCTGTATTTAAAACTAAATAAGGGGCACACATTAACCGAAACAACAATGTTTTCCTGCCTGCAGAAATGCTATGGTAACGAAAATGTCTAGTAGTATATTGAAAGATTGAAAGATTTCTGGAAGACCGGTGATAACGGATCAATATATTATTTCTGAACAAAGACATGCACGAACTCGTCTTTCAGGAAACGAGACGGTGTTTTTACAGTTCTTGACACTTCTGATCAAACCTTGGCAACTTCATGCGTACAGACCTTTACGAAAGGAACATCACTAATTCCTGGCAAAGGCTGCTCTGTCTATCGTAACTCTCAAGGCACAAATTAGATGACTGTCATGGACACAAAAAAGGCTGTTCAATGTCACCGTTGTAAACATAAAGTTTTTATTTGCCATTTACACAGCAAATAAAAACATGGGACAATATATGTTAGTGTCATCTTCAATTAGATCTTTAGAATGCCATTGTCACATTCCTAAAGACTTTCACGGGGAACAAAATCTCTCTCATATCTCTCATATTTGTATGTATATGAGATACTGGGTTCTGGCAGTCAACCCTCCAAATGTGATACATAGTACAGCATGGAATCAGAAACATAAATGTCATTGTCGTGGTCTCAAAATGTTACATGTCTTATGATAGCCACAACAAATCATATTCAAAGTCATTGTTGTAGCCTGTAATGTATCACATCTCTTCATTATAGTCACCAAAGATGATGAACAGTGATGTGATCATGATCACAAAAGCCCTTGATATTTATCGACCAGTAATCCACGGCATTGCCCAAGCCACACGAAAGTTAAGATGATACTGTCACACGTGAGTCTGCAAACATCCTTATCAGACGTTGATGACTGATATTATAATAAACTGGCAGTATACACAGTTTATGAACCAGGTTCGATGGATTATCGTGATGAGAGTTAATTCCCCAGACCACCTACCAGACAGCTTCTCACTCTCTCTCCCCTCCCCTCCCCTCCGCTCCGCTCCACACCCCTCCCCATGTGACTGACCTGTCCAAGAGGGAGTTGAAGTCAGCGTTCTTTTGTCCAGCTTCGTTCCTCAGACGATCCGCCGCTCCGAATTGATTGTTGACCTTCTGCGCCTGCGCGGCGTTAGATAGCCAGTCTGATTCCTTCCGGGAGGCGCTGTTTCCGTCAGCGCTGTGGACCGACCATGGGAGAGTTGAGTACTTGTGTTCCTGTGATGAGCAGTGCGTGCGTGCGTGCGTGCGTGCGTGGTGTGTGTGTGTGTGTGTGTGTGACATGTGTGTGTGTGTGTGTGTGTGTGTGTGTGTGTGTGTGTGTGTGTGTGTGTGTGTGTGTGTGTGTGTGTGCGCGCGCGCGTGCGTGCGTGCGTGTGTGTGTGTGTGTGTGTGTGTGTGTGTGTGTGTGTGTGTGTGTGTGCATGCCGTGTGTATGTATCTGTGTGTATATATATATATATATATATGTGTGTGTGTGTGTGTGTGTGTGTGTGTGTGTGTGTGTGTGTGTGTGTGTGTGTGTGTGCGGAGAGAGAGAGAGAGAGAGAGAGAGAGAGAGAGAGAGAGAGAGAGCGAGAGCGAGGAGAAGGCACACAGACAGACAAAGACAGAGAAAGAGGATACAATTTTTTTTTTCTTCCATGTTAGTCCATTGCTCGTCATGAAGGGTCGAAGCTGAACAAACATATTACCCCACAAGTTTAAACGTTTTGGAAAGCAACGATAGAAATCTGAAACAAAGCTTGATATAAACATGTTGACAGGTTTCTTTATGAATGTTTATTCATCGATAGTTTGATACTGAAAAACACTCTACCGAAATACTTGGACATTCATGCTTGTATGATCGGTTCTCGGATCAAGACAGCAAAACACAAAATGCATGTCTTCTTTATATATGTCCCTGTTGGACAGATCACATTTCAAAGATGTAGGAACATGGAAAGAGGGAAAAAAATAATCGAGCTGCTTAGACAAAAAGACATAAAACTCTCCACAGAGATATAGAGGCCTGCAAAGAAAGACTGAACCGTCCAACGACAAGAAAAGACAACACGAACTTGCGGAAGAGATCCTGGAACCCCTTGGAGAGCCTGTTGTCTTTCTGGTTCGCCACGAAGACGTCCGAGTGGGTGTTGTCCTGGCCCACCGATTCTTTGTAGCCTCCTCGCTCGTCGTAGTTGGTCCGAAGTCCTTCTTGAAGCCGTAGTCGATTTTATCGAAGCCCTTGTTCAGGTCGTTGAAGGCGTTCTTGGAGGCCGACAGAGCCTTCTGCCCGCATTGGCAGCCTGGTCGTTGCGGTGGTACCTTAAAAAAAAATCCAGATTCATATGGGTGTGTCTGAGAATGCGTTTGTCGAAAACTCCTAGAGAGAGAGAGAGAGAGAGAGAGAGAGAGAGAGAGAGAGAGAGAGAGAGAGACTTGCATACACATACAGAAAGAGAGCGAGAGAGAGAGAGAGAGAGAGAGAGAGAGAGAGAGAGAGAGAGAGAGAGAAAGAAAGAGAGAGAGAAAGAGAGAGAAAGAGCACCGGGCATGGATAAGCACAAAATGAGAAGAATGAGGTACAGAGAGGAAGAGAATTGGAATTAGAGAGGAAAGAGAGATGGGATAACCGGAGAAAACGAAGATGACATTAACGTGAGGAGGAAAAGAAGAAAAGGAAAGAAGATGATGCTGGTGAGGATGATGGGGATAAGCAAAAAACGGTGAACACAAATCGACGGATAGATAAGACAATGTTTGGGTGAGAGAGAGAGAGAGAGAGAGAGAGAGAGAGAGGAGAGAGAGAGAGAGAGAGAGAGAGAGAGAGAGAGAGAAGAAGAAGAAGAAGAAGTAGAAAGAAGAAGAAAAAAAGAAGAAGAAAAGATGAAGAAGAAGAAGGAAAAGAAGAAGAAAAAAAAGAAACAAAGAAAGAAAAAAAAAAAAGAAGAAAGAAGAAGTGGGGATGGAAGAAGAGAAATTACAGGACGCATTCATCCACCCACCATTACACTCATCCTCAGTCATCCACCCAGAACTGCAATCCCCCCCCCCCCCCCCCCCCCCCAACAACACACACTGCATACTGACCTTCCATTGCTCTGCAGACCGCCGGCATGTTTGTCTCTGAAGTCAATCTGTTTCCGGCCGTTCTCGGCCGCCTTGTTGAAATTCTGATCATAAGAGCTGCTGCTTAGAGTGACTTCCCTGGCCTGCCCACAATAACACAATGCAGTCGTTCGCTCTCTGTATGTATGTTTGTTGCTGAGTCTGCACGTCTGTTTGTCTGTTTCAGTATTTTTATATGTATGAAAATTGTGTCAGCAATACACTTAACCTTCCAGTGCAAATGGAGGGTACTAACTGCACACAGACTGAACGACCATTCAGGGGACATTACCGTTTAGGCAAACGTTCGAGAATGGCGATACGACATGAGGAAAGATTTCCCTTTAACCCCTCTGTCCCTCAAGGGCATTATTCATTCGGTTTGTATGGAAGATTATGTGGATGTTTACCCCCCCCCCCCCCCCCCCCAAAAAAAAAAAAAAAAAAAAAAGCGAAATGCGACACCAGGTTGATTATACATTTCCTTCTTTGCCTCATTTATACATACAGACAGTCTCTTGAGGAAGACCAGCACATTGTTGAAGATAGTGAGAACAACAGATGCGTTTCTTGTTCTTTTCTCGTTTTTTTTTTCTTTTCTTTTCGTACGAACATACATATTCATATAGTAACAGTTCCAGCCGTTTTACTGGGCTCTGATTCTACGTATTGTGCTGTTTACAGTGAGGCTTAGAGTGGAACTGCAGTAGCAGTAGAACTAGTTGTAGGAGCAGCAGAAGCGGCGTAAAAATAGTAGCAATTGTTCTGGTAGAAAAAGTAGCAGCAGTAGTAGCAGCAGCAGTAATAGCAGCAGCAGTTGTGCCAGCAGTATTATTAGTGGCAGCAGCAACAATAGTAGTAATGGTAGCAATAACGCTATCATCATCACCTTCATCAGCAGCAGCAGCGGCAGCAGTAGTAGTGACAGAACTAGGAGGAAAACCTCAACAACTCAAAGTATTGAAACTGTCGACAGCACAAAGATCTATTCATGTTCATAGAGCAGAAATATAGAACTGATTCACACACATTGAAAATCCAATTTCGTCATTTCTGTGTCTCTAAATTACATTCATTCATCTGTGAAGCGAATTCTCATCTTCCTCGGAACACCACATGGTGACGTCATATTCAAGTTTCTTGCAAGTAGTTTTTACAGTGTCCGGTGTCTTTTTTGTTTCCTCCGTTACACTGTCATTCATTTCAATTTTACTATAGGCGTTTACAAAACTGCAGACAAACAATAACTCAAACAATTCCCATTTGGGGAGAACATAAGCAGGCCTGGTAGTCCCTGTAAGTTTGACAAGAATGCACTTAAAAGACAAGCAGGCCACTCATGAGGTGAGGCCTATTCTTGTCTTGCCCTGGCAACATGACTGACAAGCTTGGAAAGAAACAATCCAAACTATCATCTGTTACAGTAATAGGACAAACAGGCAAACGCTTCAGCCACTATAAATACGTTAAACTTAATTATTGTAGCTTTGTGTGGATAGGAAAATTAATATCATACAAAATACATCAATGACCGTAAAAAATTTTTTTTTTTTTCCTTCTCAGCACCAAGATTTCCTTAAGTGGCGGAAAAGTCGGTCCTGGAAGTCACGTTCTTTGCAATCATCTATTCCTGTACACATTGTACAGCCGTCTTCATTCGGAATTCACTCGAAAACACTTCCTGCCCTCTCCTACCTCAGGGACCTATCATGCCCCGTGTAGTAGTCCAACTAGTAGCAGTAACAGAAGTTATAGAAGTAGTATATTAGTTGTAGTAGTAGTTGTTGTGGTTGCTGTCATTGTAGCAGTAGCAGTCGTAGTGGTAGTAGCGGTGGTGGTTGTTACTGTAGGAGTAGTCATCGTCGTAATAGTAGTAGTTATCGTAGTAGTATTGTAGTAGCAGTGGTAGAAGTAGTAGTGGTAGTAAGTGGTGGTGGTGGTGGTAGTAACAGCAGTTGTGGTGGTGGTGGTAGCAGTAGCTGTAGTAGTAGCAGTAGCAGTAATAGTGACGCTGCCATCTCCAGTCTCCTCATTCAGTGCCATACTACCTGTTGGTCTTGGTTGTTGTACGCGTTGTCTTTGAGTTGACCTTTGCGCTGCTGGTTGTCACGACGACCGGCCCTAGCATCAGCATTGTCATACTGCCTGGACTTGTGATTGGCTTGCTCTTGCGCACGCGTAATCCATCGGTCACGTTCTTGCACCTGTGTTATGCAATAAGTCATTTAAGTCAAGACTCTCTCTCTGTGTGTGTGTGTATGTGTGTGTGTGTGTGTGTGTGTGTGTGTGTGTGTGTGTGTGTGTGTGTGTGTGTGTGTTCTCAAAGCCTAGTCAAAACACGACGTACACCTTAAGACCACTTAAAAAGTAATGTTGAAAGTCTCAATCTGGAAACACCAGGATGGTAACATACTGAATTTTTCATAAACAACCACACTATTGAATAGCGAAACTCATTGAAATTAACACAGTCAACAAACTCTCTCATACTAACTTTGGGAAGGAATAAAATGAAATAACTAAAAATAATGTTTTGCTCACTTTAGAAAGATGCAAAATGAAATGCCATCAAGTAAAAAGTCTGCAATTTTTACTATAGAAGTATTAATGCAGTACAAGCATTAACTTTTCACTAGCAATAGGAAGGTACGGAATAGACGATCAAGAGCCCAGCAAGCTTTAGAAAGCTATGACACGAAATACGGCCCGCAACTCTTTTACTGACAGTTGGCATTATGAAATATAAAATGCAATCAACAACTGTAACAAAAACCCGTAGGGGGGGGGGGGGGGGGGGGGGGGGGGGGGGGGGGGGGGGGGGGGGACGAAAGAAACTTAATACAAACACTTTCTTTTATTGGTTGTGAAAGATGCAAAAGAAAATACGATCAACAATAACTTCTTCTCTATTTGTAATAAAGCGTGATATTAAATAACATGAATAACAACTGATTCAATTGCTGTAGGAAGGTATGAAATGAAATAAAATCAACTGTTTGATTTTTTCTAGGAAAGTATGAAATAAAATACAGTATCTATTTCACTAATTGTAAGAATACATAAATGAAATACAATCAACAACTTTTAATTAACTGTAGATAACATGGAATGAAATACAATCAACAGCTTTCCACTAACTGTAAGAAGGTATGAAACGAAAACCAGTCTACAACAGTTTTCCTACATGTGCGAAGCATAGAATGAAATACAATCAGGAGCAGTGTCACTAGCTGCCGGGAAATATGAAATGAAATACTCTCAAGAACAGCTTCACTAAGGTAGGGAGGTATGAGATGAACTCAGTCAGGAGCAGTTTCACTAACTGACAGAAGGTATGAAATTAGATACAATCAACATCAACTTTTACGGTAAAAGTAGGAGGTTTTAAAATGGAAAAAACAAACAACAATAACTGTTTCACTAACTGTAGGAAAGTCTGATCTAAAATACAGTCAACAATAACTGTTTCACTGCCTGTAGGAAAGTCTGAAATGAAAAACAGTCAACAATAACTGTTTCACTGCCTGTAGGAAAGTCTGAAATGAAAAAACAGTCAACAATAACTGTTTCACTGCCTGTAGGAAAGTCTGAAATGAAAAACAGTCAACATTAACTGTTTCACTGCCTGTAGGAAAGTCTGAAATGAAAAACAGTCAACAATAACTGTTTCACTGCCTGTAGGAAAGTCTGAAATGAAAAAAAACAGTCAACAATAACTGTTTCACTGCCTGTAGGAAAAGTCTGAAATGAAAAAAAACAGTCAACAATAACTGTTTCAATAAGCGGGCAGGAAGGTACGAAATGCAGTGCAACTAGGAACAGTTTCACTGACTGAAGAAAGTATGAAATGAAAAGCCAGCAGAAACAGCTCCAGTGACTGTACGAAGGTATGAAATGAAATACAGCCAACAACTTTTGAACTAACTGTAGCAAGCATCAAAAGAATAATCATAAGAAGACATGCAATAAAGTACAATCACCAGTTCTTTCATCAGCTGTAGCTGTTTGATAGGAACACAATCAACAACAGTTTCATTAAGCATAGAAAGATATGAATTAAGTTTAAGATGAATTAAAAAAAAGAGAAAACAGGAACTGTGATAAAAAAAAAACGGTGATAATTACCACTTTAACTAAGGAAAACGTGTATTAATATTAAAAAAGCCATGTTTCCGCGCAGGCAACTAATTATCGTGTGAAAATAATCGAGTTCACAGGAGAACAACTGGTTTTGCTTTGATACAGGTTTATAAAGTTAATAATTCACTATTTTTTCGTCATACATAACTACTGAAAAACGTTATTTTCAAATGAAAATTTCACGCAATGGTTAGCCATTTTCACGTGAAAAAAAGTGATTTTTAACAGCAGTCTTGATTAGTCAAGAACATGACATTTAGACTTGATGAAAAAAATTCTGCTTAAAAATAAATGATTATATCCGTGGGTTAAGATTGGTCATGTCCTCCCCTTTTTTCTTGTCCTGAATCTTTAGTGTTCTTCTTTCTTTCTTTTTTTCTGTACTTCTTTTTTCGTCATTGTTCATTTATTGTCCATCTTTCATTCACCCCTTCTGTCTGTTTTTCTCCCCACCCCCCCTCTCTCTCTTCCCTCTTTCTTTTGTTTTAAAGTGATCACAAATATTATTCCGCTCTTGTTCTTGTTACCGTTCTTATACACTCGATTGTTCAACAAATCAACTAAACATCACCGTTTATTGTTGGGTTATTCTAATTGTCGCCGCCATCTTATTTTTTTCTCTTGTCACACGTTTCCACTGTCTCCCACTCTTCAAGAATAGTCGACCTGGGGGAAAAAAAAAAACATACAGTGCCTTGCGTTCGAAGAGGAGGTGAACCGAGCAAGAGAGACGGGAAGAGATCACCAGGACGTGGACGTGTCTGTTCGGTCAGCTCTCAAACGGCAACAGAGAACCGCTCCAAATGGAGCGACATGTCTGGAAGTCATCAGCAGTGCTTCAACAACCCCCCCCCCCTCCCCTCCCCCGTTCCCCGCCCCACCCTGTGGGTTACGAGACAAACGACGAGTTTTGAACCATTGGGAGTCATGTGACCCAAAGAGAAGAGAAATAAACCCGTTTTACTACAGTTCTATCCAATAAGACCAGATTGTTCTTGTCAGAGCGAAAGACACTGGCCATCCTACCTGAGCGGCGCCCCGTTGAAAGGCACCGTCCCCTTGCCAGGCTCCTATGCCGCTTCCGAACCGGTCAAGCAGGGGCACGCTCCCTCCCTGGGGGACTCCTCCTCCTCCTACACCTCCCCTTCCCGTCCGGTACGACACCCCTCCTCCCCCCGAGGCTCTGTTGATGGCATTGTTGTAGTCCCCGCTGGTGTAGGTGTCGTGGTCTGCCGCTGCGGTGGTGGTGGTGGAGGGGGGAGTGACCAGCACGGCCAGGAGGAGAGTTAGGACCTGGGGATCAGGGACTGCAGTGAACGCCATGTCTGTTGTGGCTTCTGCTGCCCGCTGAGTGCTGGGGAGTGTGTGTGTGTGTGTGTGTGTGTGGGTACACACACACACACACACACACACAGAAAGAGAGAGAGAGAGAGAGAGAGAGAGAGAGAGAGAGAGAGACCAGAGGAGAGGACAGGAGAGAGAGGAGAGAGACAGACCAGAGAGAGAGAGAGAGAGCACTCAGACACACAGACACGGGAGAGGGAGAGGGGAGAGAGATAGAGAGAGAGAGAGGAGAGAGAGAGAGAGAGGAGAGAGAGAGAGAGAGAGAGAGACCAACAGACTCACAGACAGATAGAAAAGAGAACACACACACACCCACAGAGGAGAGCGAGAGAGGAGGAGAGAGAGAGAGAGAGAGGAGAGAGAGAGGAGAGAGGAGAGAGAGGGAGGAGAGGGAGAGAGGAGAGACAGGAGGAGAGAGAGGAGGAGAGAGAGGAGCTGAGGAGAGAGAGGGGAGGGAGGGAGAGAGAGAGAGAGAGACTCACAGGGAGGAGGGAGAGAGGAGAGAGAAGAGAGAAGAGAGGAGAGGAGAGAGGAGACAAACAGACAGGGAGAGGACGAGGAGAGAGAGAGACGAGGAGAGAGAGGGAGGAGACATTCGTAAAGGCTATAGTCTCTTACAACGGAACTGCCCAAGAAAACACCAAGTCCCACGCGTAAGTGCCTATTTTTGTTAGATAGGACTTTAAATGTTAAATGTCTAATCCCCCCAAAACATGAACCATTTAACAATTTTGCGATTTTTTTGACAACGCAGATATTATGAATAAGGTTGTTTGGAATATCTACGTAGAATAACATTTTCTCTTATATCATTACGATGGAAGACAAACTAATTTTCTAATGATTCATGACAATGGACACATCAGGTTACGTGTACTGTCACACACACACACACACACACACACACACACACACACACACACACACACACACAAACAGACAGACAGACAGACACACACACACACACACACACACACACACACACACACACACACACACACACACACACACACTACCACCACCACCACCATTACCACCACCAAACCTTTTGTCATTCGAACACGTGTCAGTGTTCACTTTCTTGTCTACTAATAGAGACTGACCTATTGCTTGGAAACCAGTGTTGACTATTTGTTATAAAATAAAAGAAATCAATTCTACTACAGTCTTGAGTGCGAAAAGCCCAGTCTTGCCATCTATAATCAATCAGTCTTTTACGTAACACATGAACAAATGCTTGTGTGTTCGAATACTTTCACCCGCCATACAGCCGATTTCTAACATCTGACACACAGAGAGAGAGAGAGAGAGAGAGAGAGAGAGAGAGGCCAAACTTACCTTCATGTTCACACAAAAAAACTCACCTTCATGCTCACAGAAACAGGAACGGACTAAAGATGGCTGCCCACTCGTCGCGTCGACTGCAACCGGAGCGCGTGTCACTAGAGGGCGCTGGAGTCGATCCCAAGGTGCACGCGCTGTTCCCGTCCTCCCGTGTGTTTTATACCCAGCGTTATTCTCCGGCCGTGCAGACAGCCTTTATACCACTCACCGCCCTCTCACTTGCCTGCCACACCTTGCCTAGGTCAACTTGTCCCCCTCCCCCCACACACCCACTGCCATTCCCACCTCAACCCCTACCCCTATCCCCCCTTCCCATGAACCCTCAGTCCTCAAACACCCGACTGGTCATGTGTCTTCCAAGATCGTGTCAGTGTCACAGGGAGGTGGACCAATCCGACAGCTTCCTCCTGCAGGGTGGACCAATCAAAAGGCCGTTAACTGCCACCGCTTGGGGCGACTGGCCCTGGGTAATGATGACGTTTATGATGACGCGTGAAAGTTGGAATTATGAAGAGTAAAAATGGCCGATGAGTGTTGAAGAGATGTGTATGTACAGTTCTTTGCTCGGCGGTCACGATGGAGTACCTCTGCTCCTGAAGTTTTTTTCTTGGTTCCATTTAATTTGAATGCTGATGTTTCTGTTCTCTCTTACTGACGACAAAGACGTTGAAGATGCTTTTGATGATGATGAAGCTGCTTGCTGCTGCTCCTGCAGATGATATTTACGAATAAAAAGCACTAAATGTTAACTGACTATCAAAACTGAAAACTGGTGATGTAACTTTGAAATGTGTGTGTGTGTGTGTGTGTGTGTGTGTGTGTGTGTGCAGCAATACCAGACACAATACATTCACTCCCCTCCCCTAAAAAAAGGTAAGGAATAGAATTCTTCGAGAGGTAGTTGGGGGAGAAAGTGTGGACGGGAAGGTGAGGAGAGGTTGGGGAAGCACGGGCAACTGGTGTATGCCGAAAGAATGGTGACAGCAACAAGAAACAAAACCCAGTCTTCTACGTTCTCTCTCCCTGATGTACTTCCCCATCTTCTCCAGAAAATAGACATGACAACCAGCAAGAGTAGGGGCACACAAACATGAACTACACTTTCAGCCCGTACAGCGCATCACCTCCATCAGTGTCCAAGCAACACACTGTTAACAACCAGCATACATACCCCACCCCCCAACACATCTCCACTCCAGCTTCCCAACAACACATCTCAGCTAACACTTCCCAACCCGCAGCGGCTGCCCCCCCCCCCCCCCCCCCCCCCCCACCCCATACCCCATACATCCCACCACCTCCAAACACTGCCCGGGACTCACAAATCCCGACACAACATTCCTGCCACCACGTTGTACTTCCGATTCCCCCCCCCCCTCCCCATTCCCAATTCCTTTCAAAACTTGCACCCTTCCTCACCCACCCCCTTATGTACTTGAACCTCTTACAGTGTCATCAGGGTGTCACTGCGTGCGGACCAGTCCATATAGACTACACTACATCTGCAAAGTTTCGAGACGACACTGCACATGATTTACAGCCAATGGATAACGAATTCTTGACGAAAATGAAATGATTTAGGACGAAAGTAATGCACGTGTCATGTGTTCCACGTGCTGGGGTGGAGGAAGGGTAAAAGAGGTGAAGGGTGGTTCTATATGTGTTTGTTCGTTGATTGGCTGTTATGTGCATGTGTTTCCACACCCACCCCCCCCCCTTTTTTTGTTTTATCATACTACTCTATCTATGTAATGTGCGCTTTGTTTTCACATATTCACTGCTTTTCTATTTTCTTCTTCTTCTTAGTATTATCATCATCGTTAATAGCATTAGCGTTTAGATCCCTGTTAGCAATATATTATTACTATTATTTTCCTCCTCCTCCTCCTCATGATAATGATGATGAGGATGAGGATGAGGATTATGATGATAGTAACCATCCTCCTCTTCCTCCTAATCAATCCCATTATGTTGATGACTATGATGATAATGATAACCGTGGTTTTATTATCATTATTATTACTGTTATTATTATAATTATTATTTTTATCATTATAATCATCATCATTATCATTATCATCATCACCATCATCATCATTACTATTATTGTTATTATCATATTATTATCATCATTATCATTATTATCATATTCATTATTATTGTAATTATACTTATTATTATTATTATTATTATCATATTACTATCACATGTGCACAATGATCAGTAATAATTATATTATCTTCTGAACTGCCACGCCTTACAAATAAAGTGCGCGCGCGCGCGTGCGCACACATACACACACACACACACACACACGCACCACACACATACACACACACACACACACGCACGCACGCACGCACACACACACACACACACACACACACACACACACACACACACGGGCTCACTAACTCATGCACATCTGCACACACACACACATATATACACACACGCACACACTTACATGCGTGTGCACACAAACGTAACACAAATACACAAACACACACGACTAAAGAAAATGGCGCAGACGATGTACAATACGAACCAAAGATCTGACCAGCGCGCTGGGCTGATGTGCAGGTCAGACAGCTGCTGAGCAGTATGCATGAGGCTCTCGTACGTCTTAAATCATGATATCTTGGTGATAAAATGATTTATCCATCAGGTATAAATCTTGCGCGGTGTGGTCCTGTTGCTTAGTAGATGTGGCGAATGACTAGTCCACACACGGTGATACTTCTTCATGAAACTGAGACATATCTTTCTCCGTGAGCGCGCGCGCGCGAGCGTATGTGTATATGTGTGTATGTGTGTGTGTGTGTGTGTGTGTGTGTGTGTGTGTGTGTGTGTGTGTGTGTGTGTGTGTGTGTGTGTGTGCACGCGAGCGTGGGTGAATGCGTTTATGTCTGCGTGTGCGCGCGCGCGCGCGCGCGCGCGCGTGTGTGTGTGTGTGTGTGTGTGTGTGTGTGTGTGTGAATGAATGTGCGTGCGTGTAGGTGAACTTATGTGTGTTCATGAATACATACACGTATATAGACACGTGAAGCTACTTCGTATCAACAGTGCAAGAGAGATAACTGCAAACCAATAGCTTTCCGTTAAAATTACTGACTGATTAGGCGATGCTCAAGCTATGAAATCCGACATATCATACATCAAAGACCCACATCAAGAACAGGAAAATATGCGCAATTGGTAGCAGTTATATAATTTTTGAGTGGGAGAAAGTGCTGATTAATTTATCTTTGCTACAACCCTTGTTCATTCTCTCCCTTGATAACACACAAGCAAAAGAGTTCTTATCAATGTACCTTTGCTACAACGATCTCTTCTTCTCTCTCTTTTAAAACACGCAAGCAAGCAAAATATTTTTGCAACGCACTTTCGATGATGTCGGAGGAATCGTTTACCTACTAGTTTGTTTCTAACCACAAACATTTTTACCATACTGTACTTCAAAGAATCTGGTGTCAGACCGAAGTTCTCGTTAAGGATCTCGTCCTGGGGTGAGAAAAGTGTTGAGGGCATTAAACTACTGGAGCGTGAAGTGATCTTACAGATAGGTGTTGACGACAGTGAAGTGCTAATGCTCCAATTTTCCCCTTTCACCCCAAATACGCGTCTCTCTCTCTCTCTCTCTCTCTCTCTCTCTCTCTCTCTCTCTCATCCTGCACTGTCCCTTCCACCATGCGCACCACCTGTCTTCTATCCAAAGCTTGCGAGCTCACGCGCGCGCGCACCTGTGTGTGTGTGTGTGTGTGTGTGTGTGTGTGTGTACGAGCGTGTGCGCGCTCGCGCGCGTCAATCTAAAGTTTGTTCTCATAAAAAGAAAGATGCTTGTTACTGTGTAGTGATGATGGAAGGAAATACTAGGGCTGATGTTAAGATGGAAAAAAGTCAGCTTTTAATACCAATGCACTGAAACAAACATACACAGTCAAAAATAAGTGAATTATGATGCAATTTGTTTCTACAAATTTCAATTTTTTTGCTATAGAATTTTCAGAGAAATTTGGCAGAGAAAATTTCAAAATGGCACGCACGAAATCTCTGTGAAAAACTCACATTTTCTCAACAGCAGTATATGATGTTTTCAGCTAAATGTCTTTTTAAATGCATCAAGTTAAAACCTGTATGCAAGAGATAAAGGCTGTCTTATATATTGAGAGTTTTGATGCGATTAAGATTGTATAACATTTGGAAAAGCAAAACCAAATCTCTTTTAGTAGAAAAATAACATGAATTGTATGCACCCCATTGCTGAATTTTCTCAAAATGATTTCATGGGGCCTTTGCTCAGAAAATAGATATAACAACTGTATAACATTATTTGAATAATTTGCACTTTTTTAGCCGCTGTATTAGCCCATTTATCAGAAGAGAAACTGACAACAGAGGGCACCCAGCAAAAGGTAACATTTGTTCCTTTGATTAGTTATTGATGAGTAAGGAAGACTATTTAAGTCGTTCTATCAGAGTTTTCCTCAAACCTTTAATTCGCCCAGCGCGTACAACACCGATTTAAAATCCCAAACAACCAATAGAAAAATGGACTATAAAATTCAAAGACATGACAATGGTTGGAAGTTAAACTGTAAACTTCGATCGATTTTTGCACGGAAGTAAGATTTATCGATTTTGAATGTTGGTATCACAAATGCAGAACTTGCTTGCTAGTTACCAGGGCCGCGAATTTTCTGTATGTACTTTTAGATGATTAGGATCCGGGTAGGGATTCTGTATATGTCATCTCATGGTAGAAGTTACAAAGTTTGGATTGTCTTCTTTTCTACGATGTGAAAGTTTTATATACAAACTAAATTTATTATGTTCCCACAGTGGACAAAGTGAACTATTTTGTTCCACATTAACGGTTTCTGAACTAATACCTGCTTGTTCAAACAGTCCTAACGACACACAGGTGCTTACAGATGTCGAGGTAGAAATTTCATTTGTGCTCTTTCGGGAAAATAAGCACTCAGATTTTAACTTTGATTCTTCGGAAACAAATTTTCCCTGGCCGAATCCTTTATGATATATATTACAGATGCTCCTGCGATAGCGATTCGGATTTACTCTTTGTGCGTTCCAACACAGGAAGCGTGGCCCAGGAATTCAAGGGCAAAGTTTGCGTCCCTTGCAATCCAGTCTTTGTGGCTTCATAAACACACACACACACACACACACACACACACACACACACACACACACACACACACATATATATATATATATATATATATATATATAAAATATAGGATGGTAAAAGGAAGTTTTAAAATCAACAGGTCGGTTTCGAGCGCTCGCTCTCCTCAGGATCCTGAGGAGAGCGAGCGCTCGAAACAGACCTGTTGATTTTAAAACTTCCTTTCCATCCTATTTTTAATAGATGTTGCTCCCCAAGGGGTTGAGCACTTTAAGTAAGAATTTTATTAGGCATTTTAGTGGTATTTTTGATATATATATATATATATATATATATAAGAATTAATTCCTACTTACGGTGACTACATTGAAAAGTGACCTTATAGAGACCTGGGTTATATTCAACATCCTTGGGCAGGGGAGGCTGAAAGCTGATAACTGCCATCTTTTAGCATTGCTATGCTTATGCTAACAAGGACATTAATTGGTTTTTAGTAAAAACAGATATAGCTTTTTTGCCCGGTCGCCTTAAGGATTTTAAATATTTGGTCAGACTTAGGGCGACTTAAGATTTGACAGGTGTTAAGGCGACATTGTATAAGTTACCACTTAGAAAGACATATATTGTGTTTGTGTTCACATTGTATAAGTCACCACTTTGGTAGACATATATATATATATGTGTGTGTGTGTGTGTGTGTGTGTGTGTGTGTGTGTGTGTGTGTGAAAGAAAGGGGAAAAGAGATGGGAGAGAAGAAGGGTAATGTTTTTTAGAGGATGCATAGGTTTTCATAATGGGTTAGGGTTGAGTCAGGGTTAGGGTTAAGGATTAAGATTAGGGTTGCGTTAGGGTTAGGGTTGTAAAGTTGTAAATGTGTGTGCTTTGTATAGGTAGTGTGGATGGGTGAGCGGAGCCCAGCCAAAGGAGGTTAACACTGTAAAAGGGAAATATATATTTTAACCTCTGCCAAGGAGGTTATGGTTAGGTAAGGTTAGGGGGTAAGATTAGATAAGGTTAGGTTAGGGTTAGGGTTGTAAATGTGTGCTTTGTATGAGTAGGGAGGTTGGGTGAAGGATAGGGTCAGGGTTAGGGTTAGATAGGGTTAGTGTAGGTTCAGGTTAGGGATAGGGTAAAGGTGTGAATGTGTGTGCTTTGTATTGGAAGGGATGTTGGGTGAGGGGAATGCAGCCAAAGGAGGTTAACACTGTAAAAGGGGAAATATATTTTAACCTCTGCCAAGGAGGTTAGGGTTAGGATTAGGATTAGGGTCAGGATTAGGTTGGGGTAGGGGTTAGGTTGTAAAGTTGTAAATGTGTGTGCTTTATATAGGTTAGGGTTAAGATAAGGGTTGGGGTTAGGGTTGGGGTAGGGTTAGGTTTTTGTAAGTTGTAAATGTGTGTGCTTTGTATAGGTAGGGTGTTTGGGTGAGGGGAGCCCAGCCAAAGGAGGTTAACACTGTAAAAGGGAATATGATACATTTTAACCTCTGCCCAGGGGGTTAGGGTTAGAGTAGGGTTAGGGGAAGGATTAGTTTAGGGTTAGAGTTGTATATGTGTAAATGTGTGTGCTTTGTATGGGTAGGGAGGTTGGGTAAGGTTAGGGTTTAGGGTAGGGTTAGGGTTGGGTAGGGTTAAGAGTAGGGTTAGATTAGGGATAGGGTTATAAAGGTGTAAATGTGTGTGCTTTGTATGAGTAGGGAGGGTTAGGGTGAGGGTTAGGGTTAGATAGGGTTAGGAGTAGGGTTAGGTTAGGGATAGGGTTGTTAAAGTGTAAATGTGTGTGCTTTGTATGAGTAGGGAGGTTAGGGTTACGGTTAGATAAGGTTAGGAATAGGGTTAGGTTAGGGATAGGGTTGTAAAAGTGTAAATGTGTGTGTTTGTATGAGTAGGGAGGTTGGGTGAGGGGAGCCCAGCCAAAGGAGCTTAACACTGTAAAAGTAATCAAGCAACTGGTTGAGTGACTAAGACTTTCTTTCCATAGCAGTGTGCATCAAAACTAAAAGGCACATTTAGACCTCTAGTCCATTTTGAAATGCCATAACCCATTTGTGGATAGCATGCTTTTGGAGCGTGAAGTTGTGCATAGCTCAGCTGTATTGTTGTCAGCTTGAATAAAACAGAGAAAAAGAGGGAAACCTTAAGACATTCCCCTTAGTTCTAATGTACAGTGAATATCAACCTTAAGGGTACCAAATGTCAACCTAAGTGAGAAGTAATACAAATACATATATCAACCTTAAGGGTACCAAATGTCAACCTAAGTGGGAGGTAATACAAATACATATATTACATTTTTTTTCTCCTTCTTTAAAATGCTACCTTGGCAGAGGTCTGAGCTCTCCGATTTTATACTTCCAGTTCTTAAGAACAGAGAGTACTTTAAAACGGACTGAGGAAATGCTGTCTGTCTGTACTCTGTCTGGTATAGTCTGTCCAGAAAAATTATGTTTACATGCTCCAGACAAAAACTAGTGTGTCAATCTTTCTTGAAACTTGTAATTTTATGTTTCTTATGGGTCAAGGATGATGACCGGTGTCTTATTTTGAGCTATTTAGCAATAATTTCGGTGGAAATGGCAAAAAAAAAGGCTTTCGTCCCTGCAGTGCACTTTCAAATTATATTGGTTACATGGTTACATTCAACATGCTGCTGGTAGCCTGGCGTGCAAGTTCAGTGGTAAGAACGCCCGTCCAGTGATGCAAACAACAAGGGTTTTGACGCCGATGTACCGCTTTGACGCCGCTTTTTTAATGTTTATTTTTGTAGTGGGAAGTCGACATATGTACAACTGGGAATAAGTTTATTTGCCTTGCATCTTGTTCTAGTTTAAGGTGTGTATACTTTATAACTTATTCAACAGTTGTATATGTTTCAGTGCAATGTTTTCATGTTTTTTTTTTTTTTTTTTTCTGTGATGTCACACAACCAAGCTTGAAGTGTGAAGTTTGACACGACTGGCATGCAAACAGACTGAGACTGATACACACACATACACTTCTTGAAAGCCATACTCACATATAGAACACAGACAGACAGACAGACAGAACGACAGACACACACACATACATGCCCACATGTTCAGGCATAGAGAGAGAGAGAGAGGGGGGGGGGGGGGGGGGGGTGGATGGGTGGGGGTTGAGTGGAGTTCAAGCGTGCTACAGGAATTTGGATGGAGGCAGACAGACTTCTTCTTCTTACACTGGCTATCAACTCCTGCGGTCACCCCTAATCTAAGCATGCAACTATAAGTCAATACACAACACACACCTACCTAGCCTTGGGGTGTTTTTTTGTATGTATGGCTGTTTTTTTTTTTGTTTTTATCTCACCTTAAAGGTAGCCATACTCCATCTTCAGGGAACTGGGAAGAAAATTAGGAAAAAAGACAGGATGTAGAGCACAAGAGGCAGAAATAAGAAATCTTGAAGAGAAAAAGAGAGCATGACAGGAAAAGAGAACCCCTAACTACCCAACCACAGTGAACGTGATAGTTCCTGTGGTTCCAGAAACAGGAGGGGGCCCTTAATTTCACATTCCGCAGTGCCCCACTGCAGGAGAGGCAGAAAGACAAACTGTAGACAAACATTCTGAAACAAACCATATCAAACGCTGCCTTTTCATTTTGAAAGTGATTTAATAAAGTGATTAATACCGTAGTGGCGATCACAAGAAGCAACTTCCAGCAAAATCAAATGAACCAACAAAACCAACTGTGTTGCTAAGCAGTCGCAAAGCCCTATTTCTATTATGCACATCAATATCCTTGACCATAAGCATAACTTCATAAGTCAAAGTGTCCACACACAAAATTTGAGCTGAGTCAACAGTTCCACTATTGTGGAAAAACACACCACAACAAGAAAATGGTATTTAGAGCCCTCTAAATACCCCCAATCCCCCCCCCCACCCCACCCCAAACTATCTTCCTGACCTCGACCTTGTCAACAGGGGGGTATTTTGAAAAAGAACAACTAGACATTCTATGTGCAAGAGTTGGGAGCCGGTGGATGATTCCTCCATTGATGAAGGAGATCCATGCAAGTCAAACATTTCACCGGCCAGTCAAAACTGACCAAAAGTGAACAAGACATTCAAACACAGCCAATTAATGAGGAAAAAGACACAACAATCAAACCTATGTCACAAAAGAGGCAGACATACTTGGAGCAAGGTGCATCCCAAAGAAAAAAAATTGCATGAAAAAGAAAACCTTCTCAAGCCCCCCAAACACATCAACACACCCACGCCTCTGGAATTGAAAATTCCATGGATGCATTCAGGCTGTTAAAGATACATAAAATGGCCATACATATAGACAAACAACACTACCAAGTAAATAATATGAATCACTCATGTGGTTTATAGCACCATCGACCACTATTGACAACACTACCAAGTAAACAATCACTCAATCATGTGGTTTATAGCACCACCGACCATTATGGGCCACATCAGAGTTGACACCTTGTCAGCTAAGTAAACAAGTGTACATCATGGCTGCCATGCAAGTTGGGTCGCATGATTTTAATTAAGGGGAGAGTATATAGAGCCTAAAGTTAACATGAGAGCGTTCGTCTTGAACCTGTATTCAAGACGTGTGTTTAGCGGCGGAAGGCCAGGTATAGAGTAGCGAGTTCCTCTCTGGAGAGGTAAGCTCGGGCTCTCCGATTGACTTGTGGGTGCAGAGGCCGAGAGCGAGTTGAGAAGTGCAGTCGGTGCACTGAGCGCTCCTGATCGCACCCCGGGTGGGGGTTTGACAGTACTCAGGTTTGCTGGTTGGCACCAGGTAAGTGTTCAGTTGTAAGGGGTTGACAGGGACTATAGGTGTAAAGGGTCGCTTTAAATGTAACACCTGGAGAGGTATTTACACGGAATTTCCCTGTTTCAGTTCTCCCTTTATTCAGCTACCCGATTACTGAGGGCATCCCGGACTGCCTTGGCTGGGGCCTAGCGATGGGAACTGGAGTGGGTGTTCGGAAGTAAGCAGTCTAGTGTGAGAGGTCGTCGCAACTAAGCCCTTGGGTCGAGGAGTTGGCGGAGGGGACCACGAGTCTCTGTGGGATGGAAGCCCGCCTCACTACCCCAGGCATGGGTAGGACGATGAATTGAGGGCCAGGTGTAAAGAAAGCCCGATAACGCAGGAATGATACTGATCCTTGCGTGGTTGTGTGCCATGGACTGGTACTTAAAGAGTGCTAGGGTGTGCCCGTGACTGGTCTCTGTTAGTTCACTTGTTTTTATGTGTCTTTTATGTAAATGGAAATGTTGGCTCTATGCTGAGTGAGGATGATACAAATTTAATTAGTAGCCGAAGAGTTATTTCCGGCATTCTTAATTTCTGTTGAGTAAATTAATAAATTGTAACTCCCTATGGGAGGGGAACTGGGAAATTGAAATTTTTTGTTGTGCACCTTTGGTTGAGTGGAGAGATAGTGGGTGTGCACAGAGTAAGCCTTGTTGTGTGTGTATGGGAGTTTGACCACATGTGACAGTTTTTATTCTTCTTCTTCTGTGTACACAGGCTGTCAACTCCTGCGGTCACCCCCAATCTAAGCATACAGTCAATACACAACCTACCTACCTAGTCTGGGGGTGGAATTTTGTGTGTGTATGGCTGTTTTGTATCCCACCTTAAAGGTAGCCATACTCCATCTTCAGAAAATTGGGAAGAAAGCTTGGAAAAAAGACAGGATGCTGAGCACAAGAGGCAGAAATAAGAAATCTAATTTATCTTAAAGAGAGAAAAAGAGCATGACAGGAAAGAGGAACCCCTAACTACTTAACGACGGTGACCTTGATAGCTCCTGTGATTTGAGAAACAGGAGGGGCCCTTAATTTCACAGTCCGCAGTGTCCCACTACGGGAATGTGACAACGACACTTAAATTTTGTTACCTAATCACCAGAGCAAAACAGCATAAACAGTCTGTCATGTGCTACAGGCCAGAATTCTTCTTCTTCTTCGACACAGGCTATCAATTCCTGTGGTCACTCCCAACCTAAGCATACAAGTCAATACACAACCTACCTACCTAGCCCTGGGGGTGGATTTTTGTGTGTATGGCTGTTTTTTTTTTATCCTACTTCAAAGGTAGCCATACTCCATCTTCAGGGAGCTGGAAAGAAAATTTAGAAAAAAGACAGAATGTACAGCACAAGAGCCAGAAATAAGAAATCTTGAAGAGAAAAAGTGAGCATGACAGAAAAGAGGAACCTCTAACTACCTAGCGACAGTGAACTTGATAGCTCATGTGGTTCCAGAAACAGGAGGGGGTCATTAATTCCACAGTCCGCAATGCCCCACTGCTGGAGGTTAGAAATTTATTGGTAAAGATTGTGAAAAATAATGGATGAAAGATCTGGTAGATAGAAAGGATAGTACACTCAGTTCAGCAAAAGAATAAGAGTCACAGAGAGAAATAGAAAAGGGGGACATCACTAGCACAAAGAGTAGAGCGAAGCAAACTATTTGTTCGAAAGACGTTCGGTATCCCAACAGGGGAAGTCCTAATGAATAAAAGGTCATTCAAGCAATGTCCAAGTTATGTAAAAACAAACAGCAACGTCTGTCTTAACCCGATTGTTTTTTTTTTTTCTCTCAAATACCAGTTCATTATGCAGTTGGGTTTTGTCTTCTGCGCAGTGGTAATGGAATACAAGGTGTTTGTGGGACCCAGAGAGGTACTGACTTCAGCTACACTAACAGAGCAACCCTAAACCACCCTTGAAAGCCCATGGTGAATACAAAGGCTGCAAGTACACACATGCAGGGTCAGATCTGTGGGAGGGTTCCTGGGTTCCGGAACCCCAGCCCCCACCCCGGGCTGTACATCTACCTTCAAAATTAGAAGAAAAAAAAAACCCAAGTGTGTCACTGAGCAGCAATCAAGTTGTCATTTCTATGATACCTACCAACATCTTGGACTAGTGTTGTCTGACAGGAGTTGTTCAAGACTCAGTTATTCAGTCATTAGGCCTACTGCCTCACTGAGACCAATCTAATATACTCCTATATAGAATTGGGGCTACAGAACAGAAATGTTTAAACAACAGAAAACATGCCCTTAGCTTGTTGACGGTATTTGCCTCTTTCGTTGAACACTTTTTGTTTTTACCAACATTATCTTCTCTCGCTGTGACATTTCAAAGTCTGGAAATATCACATTTTTTTTCCAAGAATGCTTCAACTTCTTTTACTCCAGGCAAAGAGCCCTGCGAGTCCTTCCCTTGAACCTTTATGTACTTTTCAAAATGCTTGCAAACACATTCAGCATCACTTGTATTCCACTGCCTGTACCGCCTACGAGACATGGTAGGCCTACACAGTTTTTTTTGAACCTGTTTGTTTTCAATGATGGGGAAGTTGTACTACTCTTTGCGAACTTGGGGAATGAAGTCATGCCACTCGCATGCTCACAGTCTGGTAAGTTCTGTGTAGATACAGTGGGATCATCCTCAAAATTGTCCAAAGTAGATGCTGTTGCGCAGGATGTGTGGCCTACACTTTTCATGTTTGACAAATGTGGCTGAGAACTCTGAATGCTATCCAATGTACATGGGATTGACAAAGAGCTGTGCAAGGAAGAAGTGGACATCTCCAATGAACTGGCGATGTTTTCATGGCTAGATATGGGGACTGACAATGTACTGTTTCCACTGGAAAACTTGAGGCAGGTGTTTGCTGAACAGCTCCTCTGCCATGCGTGTCAAGTTTATCCAAGAAGCCTCCAACTTGGTCAACTCAGCAATTGCCATGGGCACTGATACACATTTTTGTTGATGTTTTCCGAATGTCCCATGTGCCTGTACCAGGTTTGTCTTTGCTCTTCAGGCAGATCTAACAGAGCAAAAAATGTGGATGCCCTATGTCTAAACTTGTCAGCAATTAAAAGTTCTGGTCGCTTGAGTTTCTTTTCACCAATTGCTTGTATGATGGACTTGATGCAATAGTATCCCGAAGCATGGTCTTTTGAACCTCCTGTATTAGGAAACAAGAAAACATTTTCTTCATGTACTCCAGCGTGGCTACGTTCAGAAACCAATTTTCTGATAGCTTGTACTGTGTCGTTAGGAATGAGAACTGGAACCATTTTTCTGCTGCCTTTGCTTTGCCCTGCTGATAAGCTAGTTTTGTTTTTTCAACCAGCACTTGCTCCAGTGGATCAGTGATTTGTAGAACAAGGTTCTGATCTACCCACATGCCTTCTTCTCCCTCCCGCCACTCTTTAAGAGTCAGTCTAGCCGGTTCTCCCCCACGTCTGGCATTGTACATGGTGAGCCTGCTGACCACCAAATTTCTTAACTGCACAAAAGCATGGTGGTCCCACAACAGGAAATCATCTTCCATCATGCCATTCATCTGAGACATAATAAAATTTCGGAATGTCTCTCAACATCTTCTTCGAGAGGCATCTGTTGTGGTTGTCGTAAAGTGTCACGCCGCCTCTCACAGTCCAGCTGAGCGGAATAGAAAATAAAATCCCAGTTCAATTCCAAAACTGACTGGAACAACTCGACTTCCTTTGCCTTTTCCATGTTATCCAGTTGACTGTAGTGACCTTCATCACTTTTATTAAACTTTTTTAAGGCATATCCAAGCGCAAGCTTCAAGCCAGACTTCTGTCCCACATCATTTTCCTTTCTGGTCAAAGTGTGTATTGCCGTTTCTAGCGTTTCAAAATACTGTCTGTCAACCACACTCTCCCCATTAATTTGATCGTCACCTGCTTCAGTTCTCATTCGTAATACCACATTTGCAACCAGGCGCATTTCACCCATGACTACACGTCTTTCCTTTTTTGAAGATTTGCACCAGGCTCTCTGTCCCAGCAGAAGTATTGCTTTGTCTGTCGACACAAGTGTCCAGCCTCATCTTCCCTAAATTTATTCAAAATCTCGCTTTGGAATTCCGCTGATACCCCTGAAGTCGGTGTTTTTGAAAATGCAACTGTTTCGGCTCTAACATTTGCACTACGAGAGCAGTAATATTTCTTGTGCTTGCAAATTACTTTTTTGCTAAAGAAGCCGTTACACCCACTACACATCACTACACCTGTGCTACCCTGCTTCCTTTCCCTCAGCAGCTGTTTTCCTTCATCCCGATGCTGGATATTTTTTTTTGAGGATTCCTTCTTTTCTTAAAGATTCAAACACTCTCAACTGTTCCTGAGGAGGCAGAAGTAAAGCTGCTTTCACACTCTCTTCTTCCTTATGCTTCCTCTTCATGTGTCTTGAAAGTTTTGCTTGAAATGTCCCACAAAAGACACATGGACGTGGAGGCTTCTTGTAAGTTTTGCATGAAGTGCTTGAAGTGGAAGTTGACTGTGAGAAAGATGCCGACTTTTCTGAAGGCTGGTGTGACTACCTCCAGTAACAGTAGCCTTCGAGAAGAAGAAGCTGACCTTGCAACACACTGGGGTGAAGTACCTGCACTAACACTAGTCTCAGAGGAAGAAGCTGACCTTGCAACACACTGGGGTGAAGTACCTGCACTAACACTAGTCTCAGAGGAGAAGCTGAGCTGGGGTGAAGTACCTGCACTAACACTAGGGGAAGAAGCTGACCTTGCAACTACTGGGGTGAAGTACCTGCACTAACACTAGTCTCAGAGGAAGAAGCTGACCTTGCAACACACTGGGGTGAAGTACCTGCACTAACACTAGTCTCAGAGGAAGAAGCTGACCTTGCAACACACTGGGGTGAAGTACCTGCACTAACACTAGTCTCAGAGGAAGAAGCTGACCTTGCAACACACTGGTGTGAAGTGCCTGCAGTAACATTAGCCTCTGAAGAGGAAACTGGCTTGGCAGAAACAGCAGTCTCCGCGGAAGAAGCCAACTTTGCACCAAGCTGGTGTGAAGTGTCTGCAGAAACAGTAGTCTCCGTGGAAGAAGCCAACTTTGCACCAAGCTGGTGTGAAGTGTCTGCAGAAACAGCAGTCTCCGCGGAAGAGCCAACTTTGCACCAAGCTGGTGTGAAGTGTCTGCAGAAACAGTAGTCTCCGTGGAAGAAGCCAACTTTGCACCAAGCTGGTGTGAAGTGTCTGCAGTAACAGTAGCCTCCAAAGAAGAAGCAGATTTTGCACCAAGCTGGTGTGCAATGCCTGCAGTAACAGTAGCCTCCGAAGAAGAAGCAGATTTTGCACCAAGCTGGTGTGAAGTGCCTGCAGTAACAGTAGCCTCCAAGGAACAAGCTGACCTTGCAGTAAATCGGCGTGAAGTGCCTGCAGTAACAGTAGCCTCCAAGGAACAAGTTGACCTTGCAGTAGATCGGCGTGAAGTGCCTGCAGTAACAGTAGCCTCCGAGGAACAAGATGACCTTGCAGTAGATCGGCGTGAAGTGCCTGCAGTAACAGTAGCGTCCAAGGAACAAGATGACCTTGCAGTAGATCGGCGAAGTGCCTGCAGTAACAGTAGCCTCCGAGGAACAAGATGACCTTGCAGTAGATCGGCGTGAAGTGCCTGCAGTAACAGTAGCCTCCATGGAACAAGCTGACCTTGCTGTAGATCGGCGTGAAGTGCCCGCAGTAACAGTAGCCTCCGAGGAACAAGCTGACCTTGCAGTAGATCGGCGTGAAGTGTGTGCAGTAACAGTAGCCTCCGAGGAACAAGCTGACCTTGCTGTAGATCGGCGTGAAGTGCCTGCAGTAACAGTAGCCTCCAAAGAAGACGAAAACCTGGCAGTAGACTGGTAGTACATAGCGTCTGATGTGTCAGTAACCTCCAAGGGAGCACTTGTAGGGGTTCCTGCAAAACATAACCACCACCCAATTGAACTGAACCAAATACCTTTGAAATGGAAGAAAAATATGTTAGATGTTTAAAATAGAAGATTCAGTGACATTTACCCTTTACTCAAAATGGTTTCTCTCTCTCTCTCTCTCTCTAATGTTCTTTGGATGAGATGCCACCACAAGACATCAAACGCATCTGGTAACCCCGTTCTACTGTTCAATAGGAGAAAGCCATTGTGAGCCAATGGAATGGAATCCCAATACATATTACATGCATCCTGTGCGCCAATGACAGTTTACATGAAGACTCTGGGCACAGGGCAGAATACAAATTTCTAATAAGAAAAAAGAATGGAAAAAATTAAAGAAAAAAGCAGAAGACTCACCAACTACCAAATCCTGTACACAAATATATTCACATGAAATGCATTTTGAACCATTTTGCTAATACGTGGGTGAAAAAAATGAAGATTACCTGAGTTGTTTTTTCTTCTTTAGCCCTGGATAGACATCAGACACATCAGAGTCAGAATCTCCTGTGGAATCGGGAATATGCTCAGACTGGTCAGAATCGGCGTCCCCCTGAAATAATGACAAAATATTCTCAAGCACTCCAATAGTTTTATGCATTTACTTGAGTCCATTACCACAGGCTACCCAGACAGCAAGGGTCCTAGGGCCCACCTAGGTTCTAGCCAGATCCAGCTCGGTTGTCCTAGATATCCTAGGCTCATCCGCTTGTCTTGGAACCCAATCTAGGTTCTAGCTTGGCACTAGCATGCCACCCAAGCAGCGTGCTGCACCTAGGGTGCCTAGCTAGATTCTAGGTAGGTACTACCCGGTCATTCAAGCAAGTGCTGACCTAGGGAACCAAGCTAGATTCTAGCACAGCCCTAGCCTGCCACCCTAGCACGCGCGCTCTACCTCCCATAATGCGCTGAGTCAGCAGGCCAACCAAACTGGCCTATATTTAGCGCAAATCTCAATTCCATTTTTTCTTTATGTTTTTCTTTTGTTTCACATTCTACAGTATTCTAGCTGCATAATCACCAGAAATGATAGAAAACACGAGAATGTTGCAGATGTTTTGATTGTTTTATGTCTTTTTTTTTTTTCGTATTTACATGAGATTTTCCGATCCGGAATTTTTTGTGGTGGTCGACACTTTTCATTGACCGGAGTCGTGCCGTTTGCCGTTCTTTGTTTCGCCGGTGCAAAGCAGCTGTGAACACGTGTGTCACTTACAGTGGGCTTTTTGGACCTTTTCTCCATTTTTTAAAAGGTAGCTGTTGTACTTTTCTTTTTTTTAAAACATGTCTTCGTACTGGTTGAAAAAAAGACGACGTATACAAAAATTTGTTTCTGAGACTTTGAAAGTCTGTGATCAGGCTGCTGTGATTTTCGCGAAAACGAAGCCAAAGCGCAAAAATTGTCTTTTGTGTGTGATTCTGTTGAACTTGATTCAGATCGATAGCCGCCACTTCTCCGTAGTCCTTTGTGTTCGGACTCTGTTAGTGACAGTCGTGATGTTTCAATTGAACACTCCTGTTAGACGTAATAATCATACTGATCACACAGACAGTAGTGCTTCTGATACAAATGATGGACTTGATGGGCTTGTTGGTGGTAATAAGTCTGATAGCGCCACACAGAACTTAGCATCAATGAAGTTGAGAACTGGGAAAACGACATTTATACTGATACACTTTCAGGTTTTTGTGATTCTTATAACGATGATTTAGAAGGTGAAATGAATGAAGAGAATTTTGTACTTTTGCTGCTGCATGTTGGCATTTTTTTTGTTTATGTAGCTCTGAATTATATGTGAAAGTCATGTTGATTATGGAGCGGCATGAAACGAACATTACTGATGAAGACGTACATGAGCGATTGGCTGGCCACATGGAGGGACTGTGTCCCAGGTGGCAAAAGTAGCCAAAAACAGTGGTGGTGGTTGTGGACGACCCGGCAGGCCAACACAGAAATTGTGTGACTCAATGCATTTAAGAGAATTTTCAATAAAATTACCTGAATTGCTCCCATAATAACTGATGTTGTGTGTGTGTGTGTGTGTGTGTGTGTGTGTGTGTGTGTGTGTGTGTGTGTGTGTGTGTGTGTGTGTGTGTGTGCGTACATGCGTGCGTGCGTGTGTGCGTGCATGCGAGTATGAATTTCATGGTGGACAACAAACAGAATGGCTGTGAAGCCTGGATACTGTGAAAGGATGAAGAAAATATAATCAATGCAACAGAAAAGAGGGTTCTACGGACGACTTTCCAGAATCAAATGGACAGACACACAAGAACAAACCACAGCATGTTAAATGAACTGAATGCTAAGCACCAACTGTTCACAGGGATCAACAGAAGAAAACTGAAACATGTAGGCCATGTGATCAAAACACAAAGATAGGATTGATGTCAACAGTCATGCAGGGAAAGTTTAAGCAAAGTTCAGAAAGGGACAACTGCACACATCCTACTTCAACAACATTGCTGGTGTGTGTGTTTTGGAAGTTGTCTACAGATGTCTCAATTGTGAGACTTGGAGAAGATGTGTGACTTTGGGAGACAATGGCACCCACTGGCGACACGGGTGAAGGAGAAGGATGAGGTAGATGATAATGGCAATACAGCCCATCATTGTACTAGCTATAGAAGGCCAGCAGCGTCAGCCGTGCTAGAACTAGCATTACTAGTTGCAAAGTGAGACAACTGCAGGCGGAAATCCAAACAAATCTAAATAAATGTTAGCGAACCGCCAAGAGAAACGTGGACAAACGAGTCACAAGGCAAAACACGATGCGTTTTGACCTCTTAGGTCTTCTTCAAGCAAGACACAAACAAGCAGGACAATGAAAAGGAACGAATTTGTCACTTAGCTTAGATCTCTTCAGCGCTGAATCAACGCCTACCTACCTTGCGCTGAAGAGATATAAGCTAAGTGACAAATTCGTTCGGCACAGGCACAGTGTTTATGTCTTGCCTGAAAGACCTAGGAGGTCGAAACGCATCGTGTGTTTTCTTGTGTCTCGTTTGTCCACGTTTCTCTTGGCGGTTCGCTAACATTTATTTAAGATTTATTTAGTATTTACTAGCTAGATGCCAAGCTAGAACCAAGGATAGGCCCATGTAGAACTAGCTAGGGTGCCAAGCTAGAACCAAGGTTGGGGGCCCATGTAGAACTAGCTAGGGTGCCAAGCTAGAACCAAGGTTGGGCCCATGTAGAACTAGCTAGGGTGCCAAGCTAGAACCAAGGTGGGGCCCATGAGCACTTCTAGACTGTCCCCAGCTGGTTATCCAAGCTAGTCCCTATCACTTTGTGGGGTTACATGAAGAAGAATTAGAACAATGTAACTTCATAGTATATATATATATATATATTTTTTTTTTTTTTAAGAAAAACAATTAAATTCAGGGGCCACATTTTCATGTCGAACACACTTGGCCATGCAGACCCAACTTGTGTCAGGGATGAAAACAAAGCTAAGCAAAAAACACTGGGAAAGTTGTTGATGGCAGGGGGGGGGGGGGGGGGGGGGGGTTGTACAACGTGCACCACTCTCAGAAAAGTTGTTGAACAGAGGGGAGTGGGGGGGATGGAACGGTGTACACTCTCTCAAAAGTTGTTGAGCATGGGAGGAGGTGGGCGCGGCGGGGGGGGGGATCGAATGTTGTTTACTCTGTCAATAGTTGTTCAGTAGGAACTGTTAAAACCTGAGGGCTTAAGCCATGGGTCGCCCGGTATGTGATGCTCGACTTTATGAATAAAAAATCTGTAACCCCCCCCCCCCCCCCCTTTTTGCCAGGTCCAGCCCTGGAGGGCACAGCGCTGCAGCAATGTGCTCTCCGAGTGCAGTACAAATTTCACAACATTATTTTTATTGTATTGGTATACCAAGCACAAGTACTGGTTTACACAAAGCTTTAGCACCACTTACCTGCCTATCTTCTGACACGCCTCTATTAACTTGTTCAGGGAGCTGGTGTCCATTTTCCAAGTCACTGTCACTACTATCCTCGGTTTCACGGATGATACCCCTGCAATTATAATCAATTGCATACAATCAGTGATATGAAAGACTCTTTAGTTCTGTAAGTGTTCTACTTAGGATGACCAAACTGAAAAACAACCATGATATCCCCCCCCCCCCCCCCCCCCCCCCCCCCCCCGCCTCCCACACTACTTGGTACACTGTGTCACACTGTTTGAGGGGGTCTGTTTTGTCTTTCACATGGGTCAGTTGTTGCCATAGGGAATTAGTGGATTTGTGGAAAACTTTGCAGCCATGTTGTTAGACAGCTCTGGCTAGATGAAAACAGTGCTGATAAAGGCTGGGTGATCCAGCTGAAATATCCCTACAAGAAGTCCCCGATCCTGAGTAAGTACGCCTTTTATAATGTTGAATCCAGGATCCAGAAACCTACATTCTTATTAACTATCATCCATACAAATCATGTGTTTACCGCATATAAGAATTGAGCTTCAAAGGTTTGTGCACAAGAAGCGCTCTATTCAGGACTAACAGTGAACCTACACACTTCACAGCCTAGTGGTAGATCAAACGCCAGCAAGCACAGAAAATGAAAATAGCTATAGTAATATTAATACATAAATATTTCAAACTATTTTATTGTCATCAAAAAAATATTATTATTGTATTTACATAGGACCTATCATTGGTCACAGACCAACCTCTAAAAACAAGTGCTTTTCAATCATTACACCACTACAGTTTACTCAATGGGCTTGCCTACCCAGGTAGAGCTGACTGATATGCTGACTGCTGGCACTTAGTTATTCCCCCATGCCATTCAAATATCACCTACTCATTTTTGGCTCATGTGTGTAAACAAAGTGAGTCTATGTTCTCATGCTATTTTGTGTGTGTGTGTGTGTGTGTGTGTGTGTGTGTGTGTGTGTGTGTGTGTGTGTGTGTGTGTGTGCATCCATCCATTATCCATGTATGTGTGCCTGAGTGTAGGCGTTTGTGGTCAACTTTAACGTTGGCAATTTCTCAGCAATTACAAGTGCTGGCAGCAGCCCTTGTTCCCGAGCGGAACCAGAGGCATAATTCAAGTCAAGTCACAAGTGCTGGCAGGGTCAAAAGTGATAGACTTGCACTTAATCACAATGACACACCCTTCCTAGCAAGCCCTAGCATGAAGACATCATGGAATGGTAAAGGCTGTAATTTGTTTTAATTGGATTCTGTAACTAGGAGTAGGACAAACTTGAACTGCCTCTAGTGTTCTGTACCAACTTGAGCCTTGAAGGCTTTGCCTCTCGTCATTTATCTCCTTTATCCCTGCAGTTCCACACAGCATGCACGCCATGTTACATGTAATCCATTTTCACCGGCACAAGATGACCTACACTTTTGAAATATCAACCAGAAAGTAACAGTTTTTCAGCTTTGTAAGAAACACCAGGCAGATATCTTCAATCTACTTGATCTTTGACAAGGTAAATTGACCCTCCCTACTCTTTTTTCGATTTTTCAACTGCTATGAGTTTTTGGTTTTTTTATGTGCAGGGATCTAGGGTCCGACTCGTTTATAATTATTGTCCCCAAGATAACACGCCAAAATAAGGCAGGAATAGGATTGACTCTAAAGTAATCTATAGATATATAAGAAACTATAGTTCAAAATGCCAAATGTTTTTGAAGCAGCCATGCCACACCCTTAAAAATGCAGCATTTTTTTCTTCTTCTTATAAACAAAGATTCCATAATTACAGAATGCTTAAACTACACAAATGATGTTCAAGCAAGCCAAAAATCCAAAAGATACTTACTCGTTCTTAAGGTAGCGAAACAAATCTGAATGTGGCCATGAGCAAAGAAGGCAAGCCAATGACCAACTTGGACAATTCAACCTGACCCACAGGAAGTAAACACGCAGCTTGTCTGAAAGAAGAAAAAAAAGTGATACCAGTATATTTTGCCTTTTTTATGTAAGATAAGATACGTCTTTATTACCAAGTGTACATGAGTCACAAAGAATATTGGGAGGGATAGAGCACAAGCTAACAAACATTTCGAGCTCAAGCTCAGTCATTTCACATAATCATAAACTAAGCAAAGGTTGAATATTGGAAGAGTACACATATAAGCTTGTCTAACTACCCCCACCCCCCAACTCGCCCAATCATGCGCGAACACACACACACACACACACACACACACACACACTTCTGTGAACTGGGAATAGAATTACTGAATAGACGGTGCACATAGCTGTCTTTAAAAAAAAGCACTCGCACACATATCGAAACATACATGGCTAGTGTAATTGATGGCGAGTCTGTCACACAGAATGACAAGATTCTGCATTTTGATTCAAGGCTTCGATAGCTTTTGGAAAGAAACTATTTGTGACGCCCCGCCACGAAATGAGTCGCATTGTCCCTCACCGAGTTTTTCGCTAGGGCCGATTTTAGGCAGATGGGGGTCAGGTTATGGATTTTTAGATTTTAATGGAATATTAACCTACAGCCTTTCTTCTGTCTTCCATGCAAATATTAAGTGTAAATATGTTTCTTTTTTGCCAAAAAATGCTTTTGAAACACATAACCTCTTGTTTTGGCAGCTTACAAACCGATAAAATTGATCAAAATTGACAGGCCCTCACCCCCGAAATATTGGAATGGACCTGTCGAATGATGCCTCGTTGGAAAGGTCTAGACCTCTATTTTTAAACTGAAACCCTTTCAGGGTCAATTTCCACGGTGTAAGCCAATCATCGTCCTTAAAAAAGGGTATGACGTATAAACAAAGCGTCACGAAGGTGGGATTCCCCACTGATGGTTGGCCCAAAGGCGTTCACGTGACCCAACACAAGCAACAATGGCGGCTTCCAAAGCGACCACGCCGGAGAGTCTTAGGGCTAATATTTGCTATTTTTTAACAAGATCGGCTCGCGATGCCAACATATTTTCATCATCAGATGAACATGACATTTACGGGCTGGAGACTGAATATTTCCTGGACGACGATGGCAGTGTTTCTACCGATAACGAAGAGGAAATGGGTGATCGAAGTGATATTGACAGTCAGTGCTCCGAGACCGGCTCGGCTCGGATCACGAAGAAGCACCTGCACTCGTCCAAGTTCAAGAGCCCAATCTGTCTGTGAATGCCGACATAGACAGCGAAACCATGCTTGGACCTGATGCTGAAAGGCTGAAAGTTGAAGCTTTCGACTGCAAGTGTCGAAATCGCCATGTGGCAGGTGCAAGCAGTGTCGTGACTGACAAGCAAAGCAGTGAACTGACAGTGCTGAGCCAGTGTCCAAAAAGAAGGGATGCATTGCACAGTTCACTTCTGAGGACATACTGGCAAAGAGAATGACCATGGCTGAATTATCTGAAGGTAAGCACACAATTCAGTTACTATTTACTGTCACTGCATAATTTGTTTGATTTGTGTTTAATTGTGGCAAGGTAAACATGATTAAACCAAAAGCATAACCTCATTGTGATGAGTCATGCATGCACACACACACACACACACACACACACACACACACACACACACACACACTCACTCACTCACACACACACACATACATATTGTTATGCCCACACACATAGTCATACAGTGATTCTATAAACACACACACAGTGTATTATGCACAAGATGTACACACACACACACACACACACACACACACACACACACACACACACACACACACACACACACACACCATAAGCTTAATGCTGGTGTAACTGAACAAAAAATAATCATAAAGAGAGAAGCTCTCTCTGTTAAATCTAATTGTGATCAATATGTTTGTTTTTAAACTTTACAAAATGCATTATGCTGGTATGTGATAGTATGTGTGTCAGTTGCATGATTAAATAATTTACACTGTACAGTGTGTGTGTGTGTGTGTGTGTGTGTGTGTGTGTGTGTGTGTGTGTGTGTGTGTGTGTGTGTGTGTGTGTGTATCACTTGTATTCTATGATGATGAATAATTATTGTACAGTGTAGTGTACATTGTAGTGTGTGTGTGTGTGTGTGTGTGTGTGTGTGTGTGTGTGTGTGTGTGTGTGTGTGTGTTTTCTGTATGCACACATGTGTAAATGAGTGGGCAAAAGGCTATTTTAATAGTGTGTGCTTGTGTGTGTTACTATGTTTTGGTTTTAGTGTGTATTGTGAGGTTCAAATTAACCAGGTATTTGTAATAACTAACTCTTCTTCTAAGGTGACTCAAAGTAAGACTTTTTTTTTTCAGCTTAGAAGGACATGGTGCTGCATGGAATACTTGCGTGTACCCCCATGAACAACTCAGAGATCACTGTGGGCAAGCCTTGTCGCCAGAAGACCAGAGAACATCAGCGCACAACATACACTGTCGACTTCAAGATTGTCTGCAGGGAATCTTTTAAGTTTATTTATTGGTAAGCAAATAACACTGAATCAGAAATTTGCAGAACTAGAACTTCTAGTTTTATTAATCCTTAATTTTTTTTTTCTTGTCTCTCTCTTATTTTTTCCCAATGGAATCTTTTATTTTTTTTATTTTCCTCCTCGCCTTACTCTGTTCAGTTTTTGTGACTCAATCTCATCATGCATATCTGTCTGTTTTCACAACTGATTAACATTGTCTACTAGAATTAAATTTGATATTTAGCTAATAAAATATAGATTTAATTTTACTTTTTCACCTTTTTATTTTAAACCTTTTGGTTATAGTGGTATATTAAAATGGAAATATTATGAACATTTGATTTACAATTCATTAATTTAATTTTATTTTCAACTGAGTATTTTATACTAAATTGTCAACATTTTTCTTAGGCAGAAATATTTTGTGACTGCTGCATAAAGACTGTTTTGAAACAGACAAAATGTCAAATGTTTAGCAGCTTGTAGTTTTGTGAACCATTGATTTAAATCTGAATCAAGAAGAATTTTGTGTACACTGTTTATGATTGAAGTAATTGCTAACAGTTTACACACACTTTACTAATAAACACTAAAACAGACTTCACACACTGAGACAGCTTACACTTTTACAGTAACATCATTAACACAAAAGTTGATTGAAATCACGGCTAATTGTTAAACACACTCTCCTAATAAATCTAAAACAAACTTCACACACGCTGACACAGCTTACATTAACTTTTTTTTTTTTACATTAACTTTTTTTTTTATGTTTTAGCTTACAGTAACATTATTAACACAATAGTTGATTGAATTCACTGCTAACAATTACACATGCTTTACCAATGAATACTAAAAGTAAACAGACTTCTGACACATACAGACACAGGTTACCTTTCTTCAAGTAGAATGATTAATTCCTGTTTTCTGGTAAGTGTTGCTAAGAACAGAATTCAACACTGTTTTCAGGATTAGTCAGAACAAGCTGACCGCTTTACTGCGTGTGTGTGTGTGTGTGTGTGTGTGTGTTTTTCAGGTCACCGTATGCTTGGGAAGACTTCTTTCTTCAAAATATGGCAGCAGCACCTTCCCTTCATTGTTGTTGGAAACCCAGTGACGGATCTGTGTTGGCAGTGCAAACAAAACAATGAGAAGATCCGTCGCAGTACTGGTCTCCCAGAAGAAGAGAGTGGTGCCAGGCTTCAGGATCAGCTGGCTCACTTAGAGGTTGTTGAGGCAGAGTGGACATTTTACAACAGGCAGGTGGACCACAGCAAAGCTGCAACAGCTGCTGCCAACATCACTGAGCTGGGACCCCCATCCTGCCAACAGCTGGCCAGCCAGGATGCATTACAGCTGTGACTTTGCCCAGCAAGTCCATCTGCCCAGCAGCCCTCTCCAGCCTGATCCTATCTGCATTTTTGTTCCCCAGAAAGTGCGGCATCTTTGGAGTCTGCTGTGAGGGTCTTCCACAGCAGATAAATTACCTCATTGATGAAGGCATGTCCAGCGGCAAGGGGTCCAGTATGGTGCTTTCTCTGCTGCACCATTTTTCCCAGCATTTTGGCATTGGGGAGATGGAGGTGGATCTACACTGTGACAACTGCAGCGGCCAGAACAAAAACCAAGTCCATGTTGTGGTACCTGGCCTGGCGAGTCATGCAGGGCCTTCACACCTCCATCACCATCAACTTCATGCCTGCCCGCCACACCAAATTTGCTCCTGACTGGTGTTTCGGCCTCCTGAAGCCATGCTTCAAACGTTGTGAAGTTCACGGCCTCAACGCCTGTGCCATGTCATCAACAGCAGCACCACCAAGGGCATCAATCGGGCACAGATCATTGGCACAGAGGCTGGGGAAGAGAAAGTCATGGTCTATGACTGGCAAGCATTTTTTGATGTGTATTTTAAGGCAGTGAAGGGAATGAAAAAAATATTTTCATTTCCGTTTTTCCTCAAATGCTCCTGGAACTGTGTATGTGAAAACCACACTGAGTGCAGAGGAGGAACAGATACAGCTAGCATACTGTGTGGACACTGCCAGGTGTCGTCTGGTCAGTCTCCCTGCCTGAATTCAGCCCCCTGGATTGTCAGCTGACCGCAGAGAGTACCTATACCAGCACATCAGACCCTTTGTCAGACCTGACGCACATGACATTCTCTGCCCCTAAGCCCCTCTGCCCCTGCCCTAGTCACTAGTCCAGTACTGTGAGTAGAACATCATCTTCCTGTGGGAATTACTGTTCTCATGTGTGTTCAAACTACTTAATATGGTCAGGGAAGCTGCGTTCTACTGCCTGCCGCGGTCAATGTAGTATCTTTTTTAGGTTTTTTTTTTTTTTTTTTTTTTAATTTTCCTTTATTTTCTGACTTAAGATCTTACACTAGCAGTTACTGAATAAAAGCACACAAAAAGGTTACCTCAAGTAGTATGGTTATGTGAATTAATTTACTGATATAAATTTAAAGCAGCTTATTCTTTTCTCTGTGTTATTTTTCAATTTATCCAAAATCTTTTTTTTGAATAAAATCTAGAAATGTCATATTTTTTTTTCCCCAAAAGTTTGTGTGATGATACAGAATGGTCATGTGCATGTTGTGCGAAGTTTCAACAAGATATCTTAATTAGAAGTACTTGGTTGCTATGAACATGTTTTGAAACTTTTCGGCTGCAATTTCTCTTTTCGCTGTATTGACGGGGTCTAAACTTCAAATCACAATAACTTTGCCAAAATAGTCCGATTTACAATCTGTCTTTTTTTTTGGAGAGCATTTTTATTGTAGAATTACAAGATATAAATAACTCAAAAACGACCTCCGGTGCAATGCGACTCATTTTGTGGTGGAGCGTCACATGTGCAAAGCGATTCGTTCTTGTTTTCAAGGTTATGTACCGCCAACCTGAGTGAGGAAAGCAGCTTGAAAAATCCAAAAGCTGGATGTTATCTATCTTGACTTATCGACTTAGCTTTTTTAAATGCTAGTATAGATTTCATCCAAGGACGGCAAGTTACACTCACACCCTATGATCTTGGTGGCTGTTTTGACAATCATTTTGAGGGCTGAAACATCCTCTTTTGACATGTTACCAAACCAGACAACTACTGCAAAGTTAATACACTTTCAATGATTGTTCTGTAGAACTGGATCNNNNGCAAAAGTAATACACTTTCAATGATTGTTCTGTAGAACTGGATCAGAATGTCCTTGTTTGACACCAATTTTTTTCAACCGCCAAAGAAAAGTACAAGCGCTGCTGGGCTTTCTTAACGATGTTCCTGGAATTTTTCTCCCATTTTAAATTATCAGAAATGATTAGTCCAAGAAATTTAAACTCACTAATGATTTCCAATGGGTTGTTTTTGATAGTTACTGGGCAAGGGAGCGGTCTTGGTTTTTCTGAAATCTAGAATCTTTTGTTTTTGATACATTTAGCTCCAAGTTTTTTGGTCGCACCAGCTAACGAGCTCGGAAACGTCATATCTGTAGTTAGACTCGTTACCATTCGTGATCAGCCCTTCAAGAGTCGTTTTGTCGGCAATTTTTTTATTTAACCACAGTATTACATTCATGGTGAGTTTTACAATCATGGATGAACAATGAATACAAGACTGGGGACGGAACACATCCTTGGGGGGGCACCAATGTTAAGGGTAAGGGTGGAAGAGAACACATCACCAACTTTAGAAATCTGTGGTCTACATCTGAGGGAATCAAGGATCCAGACACAAACTGATTCAGGGATCAAAAGATGTTTCAAATTCATATAAAGCTTTGAAGGTACTATTGTATTAAATGCTGAACTGTAATCAATGAAAAGTATCCTAACGTACGCGTCTGGATCCAAAAGATGCACTCACCCGACACCAGTCTGCCTCAGCCCTTAACAAGGTCTGTTTGATTCACCAGACCAATATGACCACTCACCCAACATGGAGAAATCCCAATCAAAGGAGAAAATGAAGTAGGTCACTAAGTTTAACCCAGAGACTGTATTGTGCTACATGCAGAAATTAACCACGTTCAACTGTTTTTATCTTTGCCATTCAGATGAATCGGCAGGGTTTTCCACTTCGGCCGCCCGGTTTTTTTTTTTTTTTAAAACATTTTTTTTTAATAATCAGAAAGAAAAATAAGTTACGTATCAAGTGATTATATGACATTTTTTATAGCATAACAAACCTTTCACACAATTCTGACACACTAGTTTCATATATACTAGAAACATGCACAGTAATTTTTATTAAACAAATGCAGAAAACAAAAGAAATGAAAAATAAAAATAAAGAGAAGATAATGAGCAAGCTAACAAAATACACACAAAAACACACACACATGCGCGCACACCACTTGCCCACAACATCACCACCACTCTCTCTCTCTCTCTCTCTCTCTTCTCTCTCAATCAGCTAGGTAATTCTTCCATGCCAATCTTAGGGTTAACAAGATCACTGCATGAGGTAGGTGGGTAAAGAAAGAGGAGTCCCTATGGGGAGTGGCAGGTGGGGGGGGGTGGGGGGTGGGGGCAGGGGGGGGGGGGGGGGGGGGGGCTGGGGGAGAGGGGCTGGGAGAGGGGGACTGGGGGGTGACTGAGGAAGATGGAGTGCAAAGGAGAAAATAAGTAGGTCACCAAGTTTAACCCAGAGACTGTATCGTGCTACGAAAGCCCTTTATTTATTTTTTCGAATGATATTGTAGCCCATACATTCCTCAACTGCTTGAATTATTAAAAAAAAA
>JADBJO010003210.1:257500-259555 GCA_016801955.1 Conus betulinus
CTCTCGCTCCCTCTCTCTCTCTATCGGGGTCCCGGTGCGGGTCATGGCTCTCTTCTCTCTCCAATCGCTGGGGTCTCCCTCCGCTCTCAACTCGCGTCCTCGTCCCTCTCTATCCCTCCTCCCTCCTCTTCCTCTGTCCCTCATACCCTCGCATCCCTCCTCTCTCCTCACCTCTCTATCTCTCTCTCCCGCTCTCCTCGCCTCTCCTCTCTCTCCTTTTTCAAAAATCTCTATTAACGATTGGAAGCACGATTTTCCTTTTTGCTTAAACTGCGGCTACAAACGTGTGTGTCCACTTTGCTGACAGACGTTCCTGTCCTCTATTCTGCTACACTCTTCTGATCAACCTACTTTCTGCCTTGGGACTTTAATAAAATATCTTGTACAGAAAGACGTCCACCGACGCGCTCATCCTCTCTTTCAACAGAACGCGCTCTCCTCACATCTCGCCCGTCCTCTCCACCTCCGTCTCTCCATCTCCCTCTCGCGCGGGCGGCTCTCCTCTCTCTCTCTCCTTCTCTCTCTCTAGCTCATCTCTCTCCTCGCCTCTCTCTCTCGCCGTCTCGCAACATGTAACTCTCTGCGCACACAAGCGCCTCTCATAACTCATTTTACTCCTCTACACATCAATCCCTCTCATTCAACCAAAGTGCTCTACTCAATGGTCTTTTTTCCTCTCATGTTCTCCTCCTCTCTCCCTCTCGGGGAAAACCACTTTAACTACACGAATCTCCCCAATTCCGACAATCCGTCCTAAAACACTTTCAGAAATTAATAAACATTCTCTACATGTCTTGCCCTCTCTCTCTCTCTCGTCTCTCTCTCTCCTCGTCTCCTCCTCTCCCTTCCCGCCTCTCATCTCTCTGCGGGTCGTGTCTTCACACTGATATAGTCTGTGTCACGTGTGTGCGTGAAGTGAGATCAATAATTCTTGCACGATGTTCCTCTTCTTGCGCAAAAGAAAGGTGTGCAATCACCCCGGGCGCCCTACCAAATGTTTTTTCTTCTCTCCCCCTCTCCCCGGGGAAAAACACTTTACTAAAACGACTCGAACAATTCCGGGACGATGTTTAACACATTCACAGAAAATGAACAAATTCATACATGTTTCCCTCTCTCGCTCTCTCTCTCTCTCATCTCGCGCTGATCACACTGAGATAATAATCAAGTTACGAATTGATAACAATAAAAAAAGCTTTGCTACAGAAACGCCAACAAGATCCAATCAAAGCTCGGGGGGACGAGCTCAGGGCAGATGCAGCAATGCATTGTATGACGAGTAGGAGTGAAAGCCGAAAGGAAGCTTCTGCTCCGACAATGTCCTTAGCGAATCCCAAACAAGAGGTGAGAGTGGGAGCCTGGAATGTGCGAACGCTGTATGAAGCTGGAAAGACTGCACAGACGGTGAAAGAGATGAAGAAGTATAGACTGAACATCCTAGGAATCAGTGAGATGAGGTGGACGGACTCAGGCATCATGACCCTTGGCTCAGGAGAGACAGTATGTTATTCTGGTCGCACCGACGGGCAACATCAAGAGGGAGTAGGTATCATCATGGATAAGGAGGCCAGGAAGAGCTTGATGGGATGGGAGCCAGTCAACTCAAGAAAGACCTGTTCTACAACATCCTACAGGAACAGATAGACAAGACACCACAGCATGACATCCTACTTCTATGGGAGACTTCAATGCGAAAGTCGGAGCGGAGAACACCGGGTGGAGGGCTGCATAGACTTGCATGGGACAAGAGGGTAGTGGGAGACAGAAATGACAATGGACAGCGTTTTGCAGATGCGTGTCTTTGAAAACGTCTGGTGATAGGTGGTACCATCTTCCAACACAAAACTCACTCACATACCAATCCATTTTATGAAATGGTTGCATCCTATCAAAGAAGAGGAGGAAAGACAGGATAAAGAATAACTACAAAGAAAAAAAAACCCAAGAATAGTGTAGTCCGATCCGGATCTATCTAATCTCTAAGGACAAAATAACCCATAGAGGGGACCCCTAAAAAAACAAAAACACCACCACCCGATCTCACTGCACCCACCT
>JADBJO010003211.1:0-5000 GCA_016801955.1 Conus betulinus
TTCTCTCTCTTCTCTCTCTCCTCTCTCTTCCCCTTCTCTATCCTCTCTCTGTGTGGAACGAACGGTTTCAATAACGCCAAAGTGTCAAAACAATGGCCGCTTTTGTGCCACAGGCTGGCGAGTGCCCGATCCGACACAGCACAGCCAGTGGGGGGAAAAAAAAGAGGTCTGACCGGTGGGGTGGCGAAGGTTTGGCGTTTCTTGGTATATTCGCGGCGGGGGTGGTGGAGGCCCGTAGGGTGCTGGTGATTGCTGGTGGTGGTCGGTGGGATGGGTCGTTGTTGGCGGTGGGGTGGTGGAGCTGCGCAAGCCCACGGCCGTGGAGAGGGGGGATACGATCACCAATTCCGCGCGCTCCTGCCACCAGACAGCAAATCTCCATTTCTAATCCGTACTGCGACCACCAGAGACGAGCAAATAACACGTGGATGGGTTTGGAGGGCCTCCTCCCTCACTCCACCGCCCTATTTCGTCCCCCCCCCCCCCCCCCCCCCCCACCACCCCCCCCCCCTACCGCTACGGTTGGCTACCCGTTGCTGAGGGAGGGAGAGGAAGGGGGGGGGGACAGAGAGAGAGAGAGAGAGAGCGGAGGAGAGAGAGAGACGCAGAGAGAAGAGAGCGAGAGACGCAGAGATAAGAGAGAGAGAGATGGGGGAAGGGCAGGGGGGGAAGGGGCAGCGGCGAGGAGCAGACCCGTGCATAGGAAATAAGATTGGGTGAAGATGGGGGGTGTAGGAGGGGGGGGGGAGAGGGGAGAATAAAAGATCGGAGACTAAAAGATCGTGGGAGGGAGGCAATAGTGTGGGTGAAGACCCTGAGTTTGGAAACAAGAATGGAATTGGTGCAGCCATAATCAGAAGCGAGCTAATCGTTTCCCCGAGTAAAAAAAAAAAAAAAGAAAAGAAAAAAAAAAAAAAAAAAGAAAAAAAGAAAAGAGGGGGTAAGGGTGGGTGGGGGTGAGAGAGAGAGAGAAGTCAGACAGAGAGAGAGAGAGAGACAGAGAGAGAGAAACAGACAGACAGAGGACCAGATCGACGACTCCGAGCGAGGACAGAGGGAGAGAGAGAGAGAGGGGGGGGGGAGGAGGGAGGAGAGGGGAAGAAGGGGGTAATTCACATGAAAGAACGAAAGAAAGAAAAACCTTTTCGTGCTGTGGCACGTGCCACCCCCATCCCATGCCTGCATCTCCATCCCCAATCCTATCTAAAACCAAAAAGGAAAAAAACGCCCCCCCCCCCCCCTCCCCCCCCCCCCCCCCCCCCCCCACCCGACCCCCCCCCACCCTTCACTCGTCCTAGCAAACTCCCCTCTGCCATCATCCCCTCATCCTCTCCCCGCGACGCAAGTCCAAGGCAAGGCAAGAATCCCACTTCTCCCTCTTCCTTCGCCAATGAGCGTGGTAGTAACGGCAGCAGCAGTTGGTCAGAGGATGGCTTGCTAAATGCCGCTACCTGGGGTGGTGGCGGTGGCCGGTGGTGGTGGTGGGTGGCGGTGGTTCCGGTCACAGAGCTTCGCCGACAGGTGTCCTGCGGTTCCATCCTAGCCACAACCCTGATGGGTCTTGTCAGGTCGGGTTTCCTCCCTTGCCAGCTCTCGCATTCAGAGGAGAGAAAAAGGTTTGCAGGAGAGACAGCAAGCACAGGGGAGGGAAGAGTGAAAATGACCACCGAGTTCCGAAGCCACGAAGCTCAGAGGCACGTCAGTCTGCACACGCGCTTGGTGAGCTGCTCTCAGGTTTAAGAAACGCACCCTTCAGAGCCATACTGCTGACTGGGCTAACCGTCCACGGAGACTGGGGGCGAGAGGGTTTATCTCACTCTAACAAAACTACACCACTCGAATCACAGTTACGTTCAAATGGCCAAAATGGGCAACTTCCATGTATCGTGCCAGCCTGAATTAAAAAAAAAAACCCGCAACATTTTAATGCCCTCAAGGTTTTCACGTTCAGTTTATCTGATTATGACTGCGACTTATCCATATGGTTAAGACTATTTACACATTGAGAACAATAACAACAACGACAAAACAAAACAAAAAAAAACCGAAAACAAAAAACAATAAAGTTTACTGACGAAGGTGGGGGGGCGGGGGGCGGGGGTCGGCGGTTGGGCTGGAGGTGGGACTACCGAGAGAAGGAGGGGGGTGGGGAGGAGTAAGAAGAGAAAATCGACTTGCGCTGGGGGGGCACTTGGCGATGGGCACTGACCGAGGGGCACAGACCGATGCAGCGTGCTGCACTGAGCAGCGCTAACTGGAGTGCAGTGCCTGATCACGAGCGTCGGGACCTGGCACACGTTTTTCCCCCCTCCACAACAAAACAACACTGTGGGGAGGAGTGCCATAACTGTTAGCAGCAGTTGTGACCGACTTGCTCCTGTCTTCACTGTGGTTTGGCCTGCGAGTCGGCCCACAGTTAGTCTGACTCCGGAACATTTTCAACGTGAAGCCAGCATGTATCCCAAATGATCGTTAAGAAATGGTTAGACAGACGAATCCAATATTTCATTTTGAAAAAGACCATCTCTACGGGTGGACAGGGAGGAAGGGGAGCGGGGGACTATAATGAGGGGGGGGGGGGGGGGGGGGGGGGGGGGGGGGCGTGGGGGGGGGGGGGGGGGGGGGTGGGGGGGGGGGGGGGGGCGGGGGGGGTGGTGGGGGGGGGGGGGGGGGGGGGGGTAAGGGGGGTGGGGGGGGGGGGGGGGGGGGGGGGGGTGGGGGGGAATTGTGGAGGGGTGGGGGGGGTGGGTGGGGGGGGGGGGGGTGGGGGGGGGGGGGGGGGGGTGGGGGGGGGGGGGGGGGGGGGGGGGGGGGGGGGGGGGGGGGGGGGTGTGGGTGGGGAGGGGTGGGGGGGGGGGGGGGGGGGGTGGGGGGGGGGGGATGGGGGGGGGGGGGGGGGGGGGGGGGGGGGTGGGGGGGGGGTGGGGGAATTATTATCTACACGTACCGAGGACGTGAGAAACGGGACGATTTGTGGAAGGGGACGGTGGTGGTGGAGGGAAAAGAATTCAGCCACAAAACATTCTTGTCTAGAACCAGTTACAACACACCCACACACACCACACACACACACACACACACCACACCAGTCGCTCCGCACACACCACTACACACACACACACACACAACACACACCGCTGAAAGAAAGAATGAGTCAGTGTGGTGTGTGGATATGCTCGCTTTATCCTCGGCTTGCCTCCTTCAGAGCTCTCAGGGACCGTTTCCCAGAGCCCTGACAAACGAAGCCTGATCACAATCCTGCTTTATAACACCCAACGCATCACCTCTCCCACCTCGCCTTATTTCACTGCCGTGAAGGACGGGGTCTGGACAGACATCACACGGGCACGGTGATGACGGGGTCCTCGGCTGGACAGATCAGGAGACAGACAGACTCCGAACGGGCAGGGGAAGGTGGGGGGCGGGGCAGACCGGGCCGGGCTGGACAGACAGACCGGACATACCGACACAACGACCACGGGGAGTGAGTGGGGTGCGGCTGGACAGACAGGACAGACAGCACCGACAGACAGAGCGCAGTTGGTTTGATCGCCATCAGATCGCAATCACAAGCCGGGGCGACGTGGAAGGGGAGGGGAAATCCGTTTTTTTAAAACCGACCGGTCAAAACCGCCTACGGGTCTTTGTAGCTCCAGGTTAGTTAATTAGGTGAGCAGTTTTAGTAAGTTCGCAATTTGAACCGGGCGGGACGTGGAATTGGAGTTGTCGTGTTGTGAGTACCGTGGGGTGACAGGAAGTCTGGGGTTGGGGGGGTCTGTGCGGCTCCGTGATCAGTCTCCTCTGCTCTCTCACAGGCCCACAATTGCACACACACACACACACCACACACACAGGGTACTGGGGGTCTCTCTGGCTCCTCGCGGCCTTCTACCTCCTCACACACTCAAACACACAACACACACAACAAATCACCACCACAGTGGGAGCACCGCCTGTCCGTGTGTTTGCACTGTCACTCTCCACGCTCGGCAGGTCTTCCTGACAGCATATAACGACACCGAAGGAACGGCCGGATGGACTCGGAACACGGCGCAAAGCCAACATGGCTCGACTGTGGTTTCAGCTACGCACTGTCCATCGATGACATCAAACAAAACAAACGCAGGACAAAATGGCACGCACACGCAAACTCACAGGTGATATGTCCAGACAGCCGCAACAGGCACCCTCTGTCCGTTACATCCAACGCCAGCCTCGGGCTCTGTCCCCCCCCCTTCCCCACCGCCAATCCACCTCCACCCCCCCGACCCCTCAACCCCACCCCCCTCAGCTAAAGAGGGGTTTTTGATTTCCGTTAAAAGCCCTTACGCCCTGGTCATCGCCATTCCCAAACACCCACCAGATCATTAGCAAAAGAATGGGCAATCATCCCACCATCAATCATTCCAAGTCAAAGCCCCTTATCTCCGGGCCCTCCCCTCCACCGGATCCACCTCCACGCCCCCCCCCCCCCCCCTCCAATCTCTTTAATTGTTCCCCCGTCTCTCCCCCACCCCATCGCTCTCCTAAACCCCGTTTTTTGATTCCTTTAAAGCCGCACCGCATCCAGTCCATGGACAGGAGCATCCAAGAATGCCGATCATCATTCATAGAATCAAATCAGGCCAAAGTCACCACTGCTCTTTCTCGGGCACTCGGGCTCTCCCCCCCCCCCCCCCCCCGCCACCAGCCCTCCCCCCCACCACCCCGCTAACCCCCACCCAGCCCCCCAAGCCTAGATCTGTGAGAGGGTCCATCTTTCCGACAGGACAACAGCCGTCACCCCTTCCGCAGCACTCCAGTGACACGGCTTCACACAGGCGGCACCCCCCACCCGCCCACCCCCCACCACCCTTTCCCGCACCCCACCCCTACACCACACACCACACCACCCCAGGGCTCTCTCTTTTCTCCTGGAGGTCCCCCAGGCGCAGTCAACACCACACCCTGCATCTCTCTAATCCACGGGCTTTTCTGCAGCATTTTCGAAAACTATGGTC
>JADBJO010003211.1:12500-15000 GCA_016801955.1 Conus betulinus
GACAGTTAAAACACGAATGCAGCAGCTGACAACTGTCCTTATTTTAACAGTTTAAAACACGGATGCAGCTGACAACTGTCCCTTATTTTGACAGTTTAAAACACGGATGCAGCTGACAACTGTCCTTATTTTGACAGTTAAAACACGGATGCAGCTGACAACTGTCCTTATTTTGACAGTTAAGACACGAATGCAGCAGCTGACAACTGTCCGTATTTTGACAGGTAAAACACGGATGCAGCAGCTGACAACTGTCCTTATTTTGACAGTTAAGACACGAATGCAGCAGCTGACAACTGTCCTTATTTTTGACAGTTAAAAACACGAATGCAGCTGGACTAACAACACCGACACAGACCAGCGTCCACCCGATTCACGGGAGGTGGCGGAACCGACAGAGGGGGGGGTGGGGTATGTGTGTGTGTGGAGAGTGGGCTGGAGGGTGAAGGAGTGTGTGTGTGTGAGTGGGGAGGGGGGGGGGGGGTTGTCTCCACGCCAGTTCCATCGATCGGTTCGTTGTATTTTTTGTCGTGCGTCCCAGAGAGCTCTTCGCCGGGACCACCTATATAAATCATCTTCCGCCCACACCTGATGACTGGCTGGCTGGCGTTCCACCACACCAACATGGAAAGTGGGGTGGGTGGGAGGGAGAATGTGAATGGGGGGGGGGGGGGGTAACGGGGACTCGAGAAGAGGGGAACGGAGGGGGGGGGGGGGGGGGGGGCAGAAGGTTGGGGAGAGGGGAGGAGGTAGGGTGGGTGTGCAGGAGAAAGAATGAGGAGGGGGGTGGGGGTGGGAGGGCAAGGAGCCAGGAAGAGGGAGGAGTGGCGTGGGGCAGGAAAGACAGAGAGGGAAGAGAGGTGTGTGGGGAGAGAGAGAGAGGCGAGAGAGAGAGAGAGAGAGAGGAGAGAGAGAGAGAGAGAGAGAGAGATTTTATTTGTAAAGGCACAGCCCCTTAGAGAGGGAAGGGGTTGCATGGAAAAGACATAAAGTCCCACGAATGACTACATAACTATCTCAAATACAGACCTTCTTTTACAACATTCTCGTTTCTAGACAATACTGACATGACAAGTTTAAATAAGCCAGGTCCTTTGAAAATATTGATGCGCGGGAGGGGGGGGGGGGGGGGGGGGGGGTGGAGATAATTCCCCGAGACATTAAGTTCTGGACAAATAAAAACAAAATGAAATTCACCGTCTCTTGACGCGCCACATAACGAACAGGGAACATGGCGATTCCCTCAAACCGATTATCTACAGCAAGAACGATTAACAGATATATATTATGTCTGAAACGAAATTCTCTCATTATTCGCCACCATCGTTTATACATGTTCACAGACATACAGCGTGGCGCATTACGTAATTCATTTATCCTCATATAGAAATCACCTCTATCACTCTTTTGAACATGGAAGTCCCTGGTCTGCAGTCACTCAGTCTTTCACGAAACACATGTTCAACAGTTTCACATCTCCAACTCCTTGACCGAGCTCTACAACACCGAATCAATATTCACACAGCTTGTCTCTAACTTCTGACGCCCAATCTGTTCCTGGCCCTGAAATCCGATTGTAACAACACTCTATACGTCCTGTAAGAGAATCTTCGAACACGAAACACGAGAGAGATGGAGAGAGAGAGAGAGAGAGAGAGAGAGAGAGAGCGAGAGAGAGAGAGAGACAGACAGACAGACAGACAGACAGAGGACAGACAGACAGGCGATGAGGGGGAGAAAGGACAGACAGCGACACAGATGGGAGACACACCACCGGCCCTGCACCTCTACCAACCGTACTACTTCTTGAAGATCGCCTTAGTTGACACGTCTTGACCGAATATATAGCCCACCACCACCACCACCACCACCACCACCCACCCCTCTTCCTACCACCCTTTCCTCCCTCTCCCACCCAACCACCAGTCCCTCCCTTCATTTCACAACCCCCTCCTCCCCCCACCCCCCACACCTTCATCTCCCCTTTAGTCCTCCCCCTATATCTCCGACCCCCATTCCTGCCCGAAGCTATTTGAGGTCATCGACATGGTGTGAATGATTATAATGTGAGAGTTGTGGCGTGGAGAGCTGGCAAATGGACCACGCCTCTCGCTTAGGACGCCAAAATAAAGATTTTTAAAAAAAAATAAAAAATAAAAAAAAATAAAATAAAATAAAAAAACGGGGGAGAGTTAAGTGGAGGGACCGGGGCACAAGGTTGGGGATGGGTGATGAAGGAGGGGGGAGGGGATAATGTGGTCGTGGTGGTGATGGTGATTCCGGGGGGGGGGGGGGGGGGGGGGGGGGGGGGGGGGGGGGAAGAAGACCTGTGCCAAATTTCATGTGATACTTGCGTGGTAGAGAACTAATTCGCTTTCGGGGATTTGTTTGCATGGTCAAAGTTTGACACCGCTCGACGATTAAAGTCAAAGAGATTTTTTTTTTGTTTTTTTTTTCCACATTTACCATAGGTTCATGAAGCTAAAATACACTGTTCTCA
>JADBJO010003211.1:17500-20000 GCA_016801955.1 Conus betulinus
ACGACAGCTAGGGGCAGAAAGTTTTCGGGGAGGGGAAGGGGGGGGGGGGGGGGGTGGGGGGGGGGGGGGGGGGGGGGGGGGGGGGGGGGGGGGGGGGGGGGGGGGGGGGGGGGGGGGGGGGGTGGGGGGAGCGGGGGGGGGGGGGGGGGGGGGGGGGGGGGGGGGGGGGGGGGGGGGGGAGGGCGGGGGGGGGGGGGGGGGGGGGGGGGGGGGGGGGGGGGGGGGGGGGGGGGGGGGGGGGGGGGGGGGGGGGGGGGGGGGGGGGGGGGGGGGGGGGGGGGGGGGGGGGGGGGGGGGGGGGGGGGGGGGGGGGGGGGGGGGGGGGGGGGGGGGGGGGGGGGGTGGGGGGGGGGGGGGGGGGGGGGGGGGGGGGGGGGGGGGGGGGGGGGGGGGGGGGGGGGGGGGGGGGGGGGGGGGGGGGGGGGGGGGGGGGGTATGCGGCGCGGAAAACAAGCAACCGGACCCACGTCATTTTTTTTTTTTTTTCCCTAAAACAGCACCCTCTCCGTGGGATGGAGCTAGCGTGATTGGTCAGCCGAAGTCCAAGGCGCGATTCTCCGATACCCCGTGGTAAGCGCAGGGCAGAGAGTGGGGAAGGGGCAAAAACCTTTCGGCCCCCCCTACACCGGCAGACTGCACACGGGGCATCCGACGTTAGCCCTGGGGCGGTGTTTCCTCTGCATAATGTCGCATTCAAAATAGGGTTTTCTTTCTTCTTTTTCTTCTTTTTTTTTTCTCTCTCTCTCTCCCTCTCCAGCTCGCTCCCACGTGCTGCAATTAACGATCCGGAGTGTCTGGCTGGCTCTTTTACTTCCAGAGTCTTTCACGCTCGCTGCTGGAGCCACCTTAAAGAACCCACCCCCACCACCCCCCCATCCCCTCCCCATTTCCATCTCTCTCTCCTCTCTCTCGCTCTCTCTCTCTCCTCTCTCTCTGTGTGTGTGTGTGTGTGTGTGTGTTTGTGTGTGTGTTGTGTGGTGTGGGTTTTTCTGAATAGCTTCAATCTCAAGGCTCGCCCCACCCCCCGTCCTCCCCTCACACTCTACTTTTCCACTGCATTGCCAAACCATTTTTTCAGTTAAAGAACTTCAATGATGAGAGATCATTGTGCATACATGGGATGTGTGTGTGTTTTGTGTGTGTGTGTGCGCGCGCGACGAGCGCGCGTGCGTTGCGTGCGTGCGTGCGTGCGTGTGCTGGCGCGCGCGCGTGTATGTGGGTGTGTGTGTGGGTGTGTGAGAGAGAGAGAGAGAGACGAGATAATGAGTGCGTGGTGGTGGAAATAAGTGTGTGAATGTGGTGCTGTGAGACGTGCAATGCGGTGCAGGCGTTGCTTGCATGAAAGGTAGGAAGGGGAAGGGTGAGAGGGGGAGAGGAGAGAGACAATAGAAAGACAGAGACTAGAGAGAGAGGACACACACACACACCCCACCACACACCCACAGACGACAGAGAGATGAGACACCCCCCCCCCCGGAGAGAGAGCGTAGTGTGTGTGTGCCTCAGCAGACTGACACGGCCGTCTCTTTGCACTATTCATAGTTATTTGTTTCCTTCCTAGCAACATCCCAAATCCTAGGTTGCACGGACGGCCGCTCTTCCTGGTCTTTTTCTCCAGGTTAATTTCCCCCCCCCCCCCCCAAAAAGGTGGATACTGTGAGCACTCGACCACTCCAGACCAACACACAGCATATCCCTCCCAGTTCCACATCGGCGACCTGTAGCGTGCGTCCCCCAGCCACACACACCTTTCTTCAACGACGGGCTGGAACAAAGCATCTCCGGCGCGCGCACTGACCGGGTCCACCCGAACCGTGCAAGTACTATCGGACGCCTGGCCTCCTGCGACCTGGTCAAGGGAAACGGTCGATGTGGCACCTCACCATCTTCTGGGCCTGCTCAGGGGCTCCTATGGATCGCAGCCCGCACCCTGACCGACACGTTTCTCATGAATTCCCGACTGGTTTCTCTGCCAATCACACGGAAGGTTACAGAATACGGCGAATCGGGCAGTCCCCCCCCTTTTATTTATATGCTGGGCTTTAAAAAAAAAAAAAAACCGAAAAAAAAACCCGATAGACACCCCCTTGGTAATCTAAATATTGGTCTTTAGAAAAGAAAGAAAAAAAATAAAAAGAGACTAAAAGAAGTCAGAGATGAAAACTCAAGAGAAGAACAAAGAGTCCCAACGAACGATTTGGATTTTAATTCAGTTTCATTGCGTTCAAAACCTGCTTCATATTCCGATCCATACAAGCAAGATACCCGTTGTCTTTTGATAAGGGCCTAAAGGTCACAACAATGTCTTTTCGGAGAGGGTTCAAGGTTTATTTTTCCACCATGTCCCTCAAATAGTAACGTCCTGTTTCTGTTCGGTCCGTAAGACACTCGTCGGATTTGTTCACCACACCACACACACACACCACACACACACACACACACACACCCACACACACACCACACAATCGATGGTGTTCTGAATGAGGAAACGAATGAGCAA
>JADBJO010003211.1:30000-32500 GCA_016801955.1 Conus betulinus
TTGTGAACCCAACCAACAAAACACGGTCACACGCACGCACGCACGCACGCACGCACACACAACACACACACACACAACACCCACACAACACACACACACACACTGCGCGCAAGAGAGACAGAGAGACATGTGAGAGAGAGAGAGAGTGGGTTTTGTTAAATTTAGAGAGAGAGAGGGACAGGGCAAACACCACACCACACACACGACACACACACACAACACACACACACACACACACCACACACCAGAGATAGAGAGAGAGAGGAGAGAGAGAGAGAGACTACGGAAAGATTGTCCTTTTTTCCGTTATATTTGAGAGAGAGAGAGAGAGAGAGGGGGGGGGGGAAGAAAAGATGGAGAGAGAGAGAGAGATTATTAAGAGAAGAAAAAACGGGTCCTTTTCTGTTAAATTCAGAGAAAGAAGATGACGACGATAAAAATGACGACGACGACGACAACGACGACGAGGAAGAAGAAGAAGAAGAAGAAGAAGAAGAAGAAGAAGAAGAACAACAACAACAACACAAACAACAACAACAACAACAAACAACAACAGCAACAACAAGAGAACAACAACAACATAAGCAACAAGATGAAGGAGATTTTGGACGACAGGAGGATGAGAAGAGGAAGAGGAGGAGAAGGTGGAAAGAGGAGGAGGAAGGCTGGGAGGTGAAGGACGAACAGAGAGAGAGAGAAGGAAGAATGGGCGAGAAAGAGGAGGAGAAGAAATATGACGACGACGACGAAGCAGTGGAGAGGAAAAAGGGCGGCATGTTTCAAAGAGGAGGAGCAGAAATATGACGACGACAAAGGAGCGGTGGACAGAAAAAGCCGGTATGTTTTTAAACAGGAGGAGCAGAAATATGACGGACGACAAAGGAGAGGTGGACAGAAAAAAAAGCCGGTATGTTTAAACAGGAGGAAGCAGAAAATATGACGACGACAAAGGAGCGGTGGACAGAAAAAAGCCGGTATGTTTAAAGAGGAGGAGCAGAAGCATGACGACGACAAAGGAGAGGTGGAGAGAAAAAGGCGGTATGTTTTTAAAGAGGAGGAGCAGAAGCATGACGACGAAGTAAGAAGAGAGGAAAGGCAGGCGGTATTTTCAAACAGACCGAGAAACCCTTCCGCCCCCAGCTGGTTCAGATCAATGGGTTTGAATTCTTGCTGGATTCCCAGACCAAGCTAAAAGAAAAAAAAATCGAAGAAAACTCTGGTGGGAAGTATTTCTCAAACTGACCCTATGAATGTTCCGCTTTGGTTACCCTGCGAAGCCATTCTGGAACATTCCAGAACATTTCGTGCATTTTGACGATCTGAAGACGATAATCACATTATAGAAGAAAGAAAGAAAAGAAAGAAAGAAGAAGAAGAAAGAAGAAAGAAGAAGAAGAAGAAAGAAGAAGAAGAAGAAGAAGAAGAAGGCAAAGAAGAAAAGAAGAAGAAGAAAAAGAACAAAGAAGAAGCAAACAAGAAGAAGAAGAGCAAGAAACAAGAACAAAGAAGAAAGGCAAAAGAAGGCAAAGAAAAGAAAGAAGAAGAACAAACAACAACAACAACAGCAGCAAGCAGCAACAAGGAAGAAGAAAGAAGAAGAAGAAGAAAAGAGAAGAAGAAGAAGAAGAGAAGAGAAGAAAAAAAAGAAGAAAAAGAGAACAAATCAAGCTGTCACTACGGGGTGACGCAGTCTTTTCACTCACACAGTTATACGAGATATGCATTTTTATTAAACGGTTGGCCCCTCATATTCTTTTCATAAAGCTCAGTGGGTATCAACACTCCCCAGTCTTTGAAAACAACACCGAAGGGCTCTCTACCTCGCCTTTTTTCCCTCCCCTCCTCATTCCTACGTGTCTCTCTCGTACTGTCGTGTGTCTGTGTGTGTGTGTGTGTGTGTGTGTGTGTGTGTGTGTGTGTGTGTTGTGTGTGTGTGTGTGGTGTGTGCGTGCGTGCGTGCGTGTGGTGCGTGCATGCGCGCGCTGCGCGCGCGTGTGTGTGTGTGTGTGTGTGTGTGTGTGTGTGTGGTGTGTGTGTGTGGTGTATATATGTCTGCCTAAGCTTGTGCATCTATCTGTTCGTGCGCGAGTGCTTGCCTGTGTATGTGTGTGCGTGCGTGAAACAAGAAAAAAAAAAGTATTAATCACTTATTTCACGCCAACATTATTTTCTTTGATCCAAGTTTACATGTCACGATCATTATCCACTTATTGGAAACAAGTCAAATTATTGCTCTCCCCCCGCAAAAAAGCCGCACGGACCCGGAAAGGGAGGGTGAAGGGGGGATTTGAATTACTGGATGATGACTGTCATTTTATCAGGACTGTTCACATTTTTCTGATATGCCCCAAAGAAAGCCTTCAAAGATGGAGTAACCACGACCTTTGGGATGATGTTGTCACTCACTGCAAGCGAACATAAAGGGACTGTCCACGGGGTAATGCTGCAACGTCTATAGGATGCTCTCACACAGGAAATGCAGAGACTTCTTCCACGTTCA
>JADBJO010003211.1:35000-45000 GCA_016801955.1 Conus betulinus
GTGGGGTGGGAAAAGGGGGAGGGGGCGGGTGGTGGTAAGGGAGTGAGGGCGTATGGAGAGCAGGAGGGAAAAGGTTGTGTGCGCGCGGCGCAGGAGAGAGAGAGAGAGATGGAGAGAGAGGAGATGGAGAGAGAGAGAGACCAGACAGGACGACAGACATTGCAGGAAAGACAGAGGGACAAAGAGACTCTCACATATTCATAATTCAAGCCCATACAAAAATACTCCCTTCTTTCATCACAGACCTACAAAAAAAAATAAAAAAAAAAAGCAGAAGCAAATCAATTTGACGACAACCCGCTTTTTAGTACTTAAGTGGGTATTCTGCATACTCCACCCCCCAACCCCCCCATCCCCCACACCCCCCCCCCCCCCTTCTCCCCAATCCACCCGTTCCTCGCCCCCTTCACCCCAAACCAACCATATCCCCCCCAAACCACCCACACCCGCGCACCCTGGCTCATACCCCAAGCCTCCCCCCCCCACCCACCCCAACCACCCCCCCACCCCCCCCCACCCACCCCCCCCCCCGGGCCCCCCCCCCCCCCCCACCCCCCCCCCCCCTACACCCCCCACCAACCCCCCCCCAAACCACCCCCCCCCCACCCCCCCCACCCCCCCCCTACAACCCCCCCCCCCCAAAACCCACCCCCCCCCACCACCCCCCCAACACAACCAAACCCCCAACCCGCCCCCCCCCCCCCCAACACCCCCCCCCCCCACCCCACCCCCCCCCCCCCCCCCCACCCACCCCACCCCAAAACACCCACCCCCCCCCCAACCAAACCCCCCACCCCAACCCACACCCACCCCCCCCAACCCAAACAAAAGCCTTGAACGGTGCACCAAGATCTTACTCTACCCAGAGACTGGCTCACCCTTAGCACCCACGGACTCACATCGAAAAGCACAAGCAAGATCTACGTAATCATAATCCTCCGTACCTCCCTCACGCACTCACTACATCCCCTCCTCCATCCATCGAATGAGACTCTGCTAAAATCTCAATCCTTGATCAAATAAAAAGGTTTTTGAGCTGTGGTTCTCTCTCTCTTCTCTTCTCTCTATATCTATCTCGCTCTCAGCTCTCTCTCTATCAGAATAGGCTCTGCCTTAAAATCTCGATCCTGATCAAATAAAAGCTTTATGAGTTGTGTTCTTCTCTCTCTCTCTCTCTCTCTATCTCATCTCTAAGAGGCTCTGCAAAATCTCGATCCTGATCTTTCTGAGTTTGCTCTCGCTCGGCTCTCCTCCTCCTCTCTCTCTCTCTCTCTATCTCTCGCATAGCTCTTCTCTACGCGGGCAAGTAGACCCCTTTTATAAATCCTGAGTACAATTATAACAATCATCAGCGTCATCATTATACTCATCTCATCTCATTATCATTTTCTGACTATATTTCTATCATATTTATGATAAAGCATAATCAATTACAATAACAAAAGGGATTATTATATACAATAAATGACTCAAACAATACCTAAACTAAATAAATACAACATAAAATTGCACGAGAGGTTAATCGGAAGAACAGCTCGACATCTCCCCCCCCAAACCCTGTCTTTTCTCCCCCCCCTTCCCCCTCCTTCCAGTGTATGTGCACGTGTGTCTGTTACGCGCCCAGCGAAACATGCCCCACGTGTGTCTCGCAACCGTGCCCAAACTACCATGTCTTTGAGATGTATCTGCGCAATGTTTCATAATGTGTAATTATACACTTGCGGGTTGACGAGCTGTTATGTTGTTTGTTTATTTCCTTTGCTACACTGTCTGTGTTCAGACTTTGCATACGAGAGGAGAGAGAGAGAGTTACGACTCCTGTGTACGTCCTTTTAATACTTTTAATACTCTTTCTGTTCTGTTACGAGTTTGCTTGCTTTGTGTGTGTGTGTGTGTGCGCGCGCGAGCGCACGCGATACAGAGACAGACAGACAGAGAGAACAGGGAGACAGACAGATAAACGGACAAAGAGGACACACACACACCACACACACACACACACACACACACACACACACACACACACAGAGGAAGAGAGGGGGGGGGGGGTCGTAAGCAGAGAGAAAGACAGGCAAAAGACGCACACAGAGAGAGAGACAGACAGAGAGACAGAGAGGAGAGAGAGAGAGAGAGAGGAGAGAGGAGAGAGAGAGAGAGAGAGAGCTGAGGAGTGGACGACTTTCGGGACTCGGGGAAGAAGGAGGAGAAGCGGCGAGTTGTACAGGCTGCGAGCAGGCAAAAAGCAACCGGAACGCGCTGAGGCCACGCACAGAGGACTGGAAGAGAGGGAACGAGCAGTGAGTCACGACGCCCAGCACCGCACATTAGTAGGGCGACGACGCTTTCCCTCCCCTCCCCCTTTTTGTGAGGTCAAAACTGCACATACAGGAGAGAGAGAGAGAGAGAGAGAGAGGAGAGAGAGAGAGAGAGAGAGACAGACAGACAGACAGACAGACAGACAGACAGACACGCCGAGTACTACACATTAGTAGGGCGACGACGCCTTCCCTCCCCTCCCCCCACCCCACCCCATTTTTGTGAGGTCAAAAACTGCACATAGAGAGAGAGAGAGAGGAGAGAGAGATGAGAGACAGGACGGAACAGACAGACAGACACGCCGAGTACTGAGTACACATTAGGAGGGCGACGACGCTGCCCCCACCCCACCCCCTTTGTTGTTGTTGTTGTTGTGTTGTTGTTGCAGGTCAAAACTGAGACGAGACAAGAGACACAGGAGGGAGAGAGAGAGAGAGAGAGAGAGAGAGAGGAAAAGAGAGAGAGAGAGAGAGAGAGAGAGAGAGAGAGGAGAGAGAGAGAGAGAGCAAGCAACACCGAAAACATCAAGCAGACTGGTATGATTCCGAAGCTTCAATTTTTTTGTTCGTTTGGGTTTTTTGTTTTTCTTTTCCCCTTTTTTTTTTATTCCTCAAACACACCCACTTACCGTTTCTTTCTCCTTATTTTACTCTGCCTCTTTCAGTACCAGATACCCAAGCCCCCCCCCTCCCCCCCTTTCAGTAGGGCCCTTCACTTACCCACCCCACCCGTTCTTCCATCCTTCCCCCCCCCCCCCCCCTTCTATTCAGCGCCATCACTACACTAACTACCAGGTCCTCTCTCGTTTCTTCCATCCTCCCCCCCCCCCACCCCCCCCCCCACCCCCCCCCCCCCCCCCCCCCCCCCCCCCCCCCCAACCTCCCAAGGGAAAAAAAAAAAAAACTATCAGCACCTTCAAAAACTATTTCGAGGAATCTTCGTCTGTGTTAATACCGCCCCATCCCCCTTCTCCCTCCCGTCTCGCTTCCCTACCCTTGCCTCTTCTTCCCAACACACACACACACACACACACACACACACACACACACACACACACACAAACCGCGCGTGCGCGTTCCTTGAAAGAGAAAAAAAAAAAAAAAAAAGAAGAAAAAGACGAAAAACGCAACGCAGAAAATGATAGGGAAAAAAAAAAAGGGAGGGGGGGGGGGGGGGAGGAGAGAGAGGAGGGATGCGGAGAGGGTGGTGGGTGGAGGGGACGGGGGGGGGCGGTTAACTGGGCCGCGGATAACACAGGGTGACGGTTGTGGCAGATAATGGGCCCTGGCGGGACAGGGAGCGGAAAGCGAAGGAGAAGGGTGTTTTTCAAAAAAAAAAAAAAAAGAAAGAGATGGAGTGGGAGGGAGAGGCAAGAGGGGGGGGGGGGGGGGGAGGGGGAGATGCGGGGGGAGAGGAAGGAGGGGACGGCAGAAAGCAGGAGGGCTTGGTTTGGCGGGAGTGTTCTACCACCGTACAGGTACAGGAGTGTACTAGCGCCGTACAGGTAAAGGAGTGTACTACCACCGTACAGGTACAGGAGTGTACTCGCACCGTACAGGTAAAAGGAGTGTACTTGCACCGTACAGGAGTGTAGATATACAGGAGTGCACTCGCACCGTACAGGTACAAAAGAGTGTACTCGCACCGTACAGGTACAGGTAAAGGAGTGTACTCGCACCGTACAGGTACAGGAGTGTACTCGCACCGTACAGGTACAGGAGTGGTAAAGGAGTGTACTCGCACCGTACAGGTAAGGTGAAGTTGGTAGGGATGTACTCGCGCACAGGGACTCTGCCTTTTGGCGAACCCCTCCCATCCCCTTTCCTTTCTTTTTTTTAACCCCCCTGTGTGTGTGTGTGTGTGTGTGTGTGTGTGTGGTGTGTGTGTGTGTGTGTGTGTGTGTGTGTGTGGTGTGTGGTGTGTGCGTGCGTGTGGCGTGTGCGCGCGTGTGTGTGTGTGAGTGTGGTGTGAAACCTTCATTTTCATATATAGGGCTAAAGACCATCATCTTCATAAAGAGAAAGTGAGAGCTAGAGCTACACACAGAGAGAGAGAGAAGAGAGAGAAGAGAGAGAGAGAGAGAGAGAGAGAGAGAGAGGAGAGAGAGAGAGAGAGAAAGAGAGAGAGAGAGAGAGTATGAGTGAGAGAGAAAGAGGGAGCGGGGACAGACAAAACAGACAAAGACAGAGTAAGACTGACAGACAGAGAAGAGACAGGCACAGGGAGAGAGAGAGAGAGAGAGAGAGAGAGAGAGAGAGAGAGAGAGAGAGAGAGAGACAGACAGACAGACAGACAGACAGACAGACAGAGACAGAGAGAGAGAGACCTTGTTTTTCACTCTTTGGAGCTGCGGATCATCATCTTCACTACTGAGAGAGAGAGAGAGAGGAGAGAGGAGGAGAGAAGAGAGAGGAGAGACGAGGAGAGGGAGAGAGAGAGAGGAGAGAGAGAGAGAGAGAGAGAGAGAGCACTGGTTTGTGCTTTTATTTTCTCCCCCTTGCTAAAGCAGCTCCCATCCATCATCAAATTAGCGTTACCAGTTGAAGCTAAGTGCAACGCCACCGTTTCCGCCTCTGCTGCTTTCTGTTTCTCCGCCCCTCCTTTCCCCACACCCTCCCCTCCCCTCCCCTCACTACTCCTTCCCCTAGTACACCACCATTCCCTTGCTTCTCGATCTCCCCCCCCTCTCTCTCTCTCTCTCTCTCTCTCTCTCTCTCTCTCTCACACATACATTCTCTTCCCACCCCCGCGTGCGAGTAAGAGTGTGCGTGCGCGTACGTGCGTGCGTGCGTGCGTGCGTGCGTGCGTGTGTGTGCGTGCGTGCGTGCGTGTGTGTGTGCGTGTGAGTGAGAGAGATAGAGAGAGACTCAGATTCAGAGTGAGAGACAGAGAGAGAGACTTACATGCTGAGAGAGAGAGAGAGAGAGAGGGAGAGGAGAGAGAGAGAGAGAGAGAGAGAGAGAGAGGAGAGAGAGAGAGGAGAGAGAGAGAGAGAGAGAGAGAGACAGAGAGAAAGAGAGAGACAGAGACTGACAAAGACATAGAGTGAAAGTCTTCCTCTTGCACCCTCTCTCTCTCCCCCCCCCCCCCCCCCCCCCCCCCCCTCCCCCCCCCCCCTTCCTCCCCCTCCGTGCCAAGTGGTGAAGTGACTACCGATCCATTATCGTACTAACACCATCATCACCACCACACCCCCCAGATGAACGGAGACCCCCCCCCCCATCTCCTCACCATCCCATCACATACCACACGTGCACGCGGCTCCCGGCTCCCAGTGTAGTAGCACTGAGGCGGTGGACAGACGGCATGTGGTCAGGGAGGGCACTTGTTACCTTGGCCTGACAGCACTGAGGCGGTGGACAGACGGCATGTGGTCAGGGAGGGCACTTGTTACACTTGGCCTGACAGCACTGAGGCGGTGGACAGACGGCATGTGGTCAGGGAGGGCACTTGTTACACTTGGCCTGACAGCACTGAGGCGGTGGACAGACGGCATGTGGTCAGGGAAGGCACTTATTACACTTGGCCTGACAGCACTGAGGCGGTGGACAGACGGCATGCGGTCAGGGAAGGCACTTGTTGCATCTAGCCTGACACCTGTTCCGTTGGCGGCATCTGTTCAACGAAAGTTTGTGGCAAAATGCTTGTTTCGGTTGTGGTGTGCGAGATGCAGCTGATTTGGAACAATCATGTTGGGCCGAGGCGGTTTCAACTTTGAGTAAGCGTACTGGTTCAGTCCAAATGGTTTTGCTCCCCCACCCCCCACCCCCTCCCCTCCTTTTTTTTGCGTCTCAAGCTGAAAATAAAGAAATTATAAAAATGTGGAAAAGAGATTTTTTTTTGTGGATGGCAGCAACTTTAGCAGACTTGAAAACTGGCGGCGTGCCAAGACATTCCGCCATAACCACTTTAATGTATTCATAGATCATGTATCTAAAACCTCTGTCATGTTTGTAACTGATTTTGTACTTGTCTGCCGGTTGCCATGTAAACTGACAGTGTCGTGCATTATTTCAGAGCGCGATATAAGCTGTAAGCTTTTAGTTGCTCTTTCGATGGATGTAATCCTCTGCTTTTATTTTGAATGAAGTTCTGTTTAACCAAATTCTGCCATGCCAGATACACGGCTGAATCAGGAATCGCAAAGAACATGCTTTCTCCAGATCCACAACATATGAACCATGAGCAGGCTGCCAAAAGCAGCATCAGCTGCGATGTCACAACGGTTTGCAAACGAAAGGCAACAGATGACACTGACGACAGATCGGCCAAAACATCCATTTCCACGTGGGCTTGACAGACCATGAAGATCAGCCAAGCTCTCCGAGCCAGCTGATGTTAAAGAATGTCATCTCTTTTCGCATGTCGACATGCGAAGAAGAAAGAGAAACACTCTCTGGGTCCTTCCCAGCACCTTCGGGTGTTTCTTTTTCTTCTTCGCATGTCGATGTTCAGAAAGATTGTTCTGAATCCTGCTCTTCAAAATACATGGGGTGTTCCGTGACTACCTATTTTCCGAAATGCTAATGTGTGTGTAAATAGGAAAAGGGATGCTGATGAGCAGTCAGCAACAAACAAAATGGTTATCGCTCAGGCTGTTAACGCGGTGTTATTTTTTTATGTTCCATCAGTGTTGAGATGCAGTGGACAGAGAACGCCATGATGTCACGGAGCAGCGTGTGCACTTTTTTTTTTCATGAACGGTCCCATGTGCCACACACGTGCCAACACCATTGTTGTGCAGAATTCGTCACAGTGCCGCAAACGTAAACATGGTCCCTGAGCCGCAGCCCTAATGTTCTCAGAGGCATGCCAGCCTCCCTGATTAGAAGCGCCCGCTTCTATGCCGGCGTGTGTGATTGAAGCGACAGTTGCACTGAGTTATAAAATTTATGCGATATCCGTATGCAACTGTGCAGGCTGGTACCCCGTAATGCGCGTAGTTCAAAATAAATGTCATAGGCGGGCGACCGAAAACAAAACAAAAAAAAAAAAAAAAAAAAAAAAAGAAAAAAAAATACGCAAAGCTCATAACCACAGCCAAATGCGTTCAGTAGGCTACTAGGAAAAACATCTGTAAAACGGTTGTGTTCAAGGCAGGAAGACGCTTAAGTTCCATGGCTGTTCACAGAGTGACCATTTTCTATGAGACTGTGAGAACATCCCATAAATGCTCAGAGCTCAAATGCCACTATTTAAGCGTGCACATCAACGTTATCGATATACCGGTGCCTGCTTGGCTAGGCTGGTAGAGCACAACACTGGCTGCCACATGTTGCCAGTTCCAGTCACGCGAGCGCCAAACATAAAGATGACCATTTTCGCTGCCCATCTTAACGTGTTGCTCTTGTAGACAGGTGGTACTCAAGGTCATCGATGTCCACCCTAACGTGTTGTCGTTCTCATGGACAGGTGGTACTCAAGGTCATCGATGTCCACCTTAACGTGCTGTCGTTCTCATAGACAGGTGGTACTCAAGGTCATCGATGTCCACCTTAACGTGCTGTCGTTCTCATAGACAGGTGGTACTCAAGGTCACTGATGTCCACCTTAACGTGCTGTCGTTCTCATAGACAGGTGGTACTGAAGGTCACTATGTCCACCTTAACGTGCTGTCGTTCTCATGGACAGGTGGTCAGGTCACTGATGTCCACCTTAACGTGCTGTCGTTCTCATAGGTGGTACAGGGATGTCCACCTTAACGTGCTGTCGTTCTCATGGACAGGTGGTACTCAAGGTCATCGATGTCCACCTTAACGTGCTGTCGTTCTCATAACGTGCTGTCGTTCTCATAGACAGGGGGGACTCAAGATCCCCTTCCTCCACTCTCCTGGAGCACTTCTCTTCGTCTGCCGTACCGCCAGACGTGGACGTGGACGTTGCACTTGAACGTAACTAACGTGAGTTTCCCATAGGGGCCCCAGCCCCTCGGTTAAAAGCGCGCATTTGTACACGGAAAACACCCTTGACGCTGAGAGTTCAGAAACAAACTCCACACGCCTAAAACATCTCATCTTTTCCGCTGGTATCTCAATACTACGCACTGCTTGCGAACCTCTACCGGGGCATGACCAGAAACGTGCGTTTCTATGTGGACCTAAATAAGTCAATTGCTTCGCAGTCCTTCCTTCGCAGACTGTCTAGGAGGTTTTTTTTTTGTGTGTGTGTTTTTTTTGTTTGCCTTTTTTTTTTTGTCCCGGGTGGGAAATGGAATGAGGGGCAACAGTGGGATGGTGGCGGTGGCGGGGAGGAGACCTCTCGATCAGGTCTCATCTCTTTGTTTGTTCCTGAACGGTTATTTCAATGCGTTGCACACACACACACACACACACACACACACACACACACACACACACACACACACACACACACACACACACACACACACCACACACACACACACACACACACACACACACACACACACACACACACACACACAGAGTGGGAAATGAACCCTTGAACAGAAGGCCAAGGGCCTTGAGAAAGGGGAGAAATGAATGACCTGCTCAGCTACTGAAAATGGTAAGATATGTACTCTTATTAGTCAGTGATGATAGGCTGCCTCCGATTTCACCGTAGCAACAGCAGCAGCAGCAGCGGGAATAGCACAGTAATAATGGGTAGTAGTAAGTACAAGTACCACGAATGGTGTAAGTAGCAGTAGCAGCAGTAGAGTCATCACTGACATAATAATTATCATCTCATTATTACTTATTCATATCACCATTTGGGATATATGTCAACTTCCTGAAGATGATGAAAAAGGGGGGAAAAGAAAAAAAAAACCCTGCAGTGGCCTGGAGTAGCAGGTGCGACAGAAGAAGAAGGCGAGGGGAAAAACAACAGCCAGCGCTCTGGGGCACCTATTTTATCATTCACATCGCAAAGTACGATTTGCTGCTTTCAAATATATTGAAGTTTTCATACACATTTAATGTTATTGGTGGCGAAAAAAAAAAAAAAATCAGGGATTGGGGGGGGGGGGGGGGGGGGGGGTTGTCCCCCGAAGAGTTGCAACAGCCGCCCCCATCCCCCACCCCCTTAAAAAAAAAATAAAAAGCCAAACATACAGGACAACCTGAAAAAAAAAAGAGGAAATCAGCGAGGCAGGGGGCGGTGGGGACGGGGTGGGGAAAAGACCACCATTGACATGTGCCCTATACTATTATCAATGCCGTGCGACTGCACTGTCGGGAGCCCGCTCAAAACAACTGCGAGTCAACTAAATGCAGGTTCGATGATCAAAAACAATACGGGGGGGGGGGGGGGGGGGGGATCATGCTCTATTTTGGTGGGTGCATGTTTTACATCCTCACGTACATTTCGTTGTAGACTCTGGCAGTCATTAGCATGCCTACCTGCGCTTGCGCTCTTGGTCAGAAGAGAGCCAAACGAACCGCAATAAGTGGTTGGCACGTGCACCGGCACGGTACTTCCGTCACTGTGCACGTGCACATTTCACACGTGTTAAATACCGACAGGCACGTGCGTGCGTGCGTGTGCGCGCGCGCGCGCGCGCGTGTGCGTGTGTGTGTGTGTGTGTGTGTGTGTGTGTGTGTGTGTGTGTGCTCGCGCGCGCGCTTGTGAGAGTGAGTATGTCTGTTCTCATTCACACACACACACACACATATACACACACAGAGTAGACAAAGGGGAGGGGGAGGGGGTGTCTACGCGCAAG
>JADBJO010003211.1:47500-52500 GCA_016801955.1 Conus betulinus
TTTTTTACAATATGCCAAGAAAGGTAGAAGAGGCGGACGGGCATATGCAGACTTAAAGCAGGGAGAGGGGCGCGCGCGCGGCGCGGGGGGGGGGGGGGGGGGGGGGGGGGGGGGGACTTTTAGAAAGATGAATATACTAATGAAAGACACGAAGGCAGAGAAAGGGAGATGGAGTGAAAGACGGAAGGGAGGGGAGGGAGGGGGAGGGGAGGAGGGGGGGGGTGTGTGCGGAAGGTGACAAAGAAAAGAGGAAAGGAAGGGACAGAGAAATTTCATCATCGAAGAAAAAAAAAAAAAGCCGACATGATTGACAACAAAGAGCAAAGAACGAAGACTCTCGCTCGCTAGAAGCGGAACAGAGGTGCTAATAGTCAGAATGAAGCAGACTTTAATTTAAGGTGTACCACCAATGGGCATTCTCCACTGTGAGGGAACAAACAAGGGACACGACGTAGGTCGGTTTAACACAACATAATACCACGCACACAGGAAACACAACATGACAGGACACAGAATAACAAGAACACAAACACCACAGAACACTGGCGCAATAAAATATGACAAATAACACCACACAAAACATAACACAAAGCATTACAACCATAAAAACATCACAATGTAACACTACAAAGCATTACACGACATAACCTCATAATTAAAGCGCGTTCCGTCTATCTCTTCCTGTGGCTAGGTGAAGTCGATGTGCGAGACAGGGGAAGGGAGCACAGCTGGTAATACTGTAAAACGCAATATAGCACACGACACAATTCTTCAATAAAAGACAAGAACACTACGTAACACCGCACACTATGACCAAACCCCCAAACACAACACAAAACAATAAAACATCACCACCTCAGACAACACAACAAACACACCCTAACACCACAACACACAAACAATACATCAGACAACACCACCACACCAGACAACACAACACACCACCCTACACACACACACAAAACAATACTAACACCACCACATCAGACAACACAACAAAAAACACCCTAACACCACAAAAAACAATACACAACCACACAAAAACAAACACATACACCACCACCACACCAGACAACACAACAAACACACCCTAACACAACACAAAATCATACTACACCACCACACCAGACAACACAACAACACACACCCTAACCAACCACACCACACAAAACGCAACACAAAACCAAAGACCCAAGAGCGACACACAAACGGGAGCAACCTCCACGGGAGAGAACTCGGGCCGATTCGCGGGAAAGAACCCATGCCGACAGACAACCAGACAGACACACAGACTCGGCTCCTGTGGGAAGGTTTACGGTGCCCCCGTGCAGGCCAATCCAGATAAGCCCGCCATTTCGGGGCCCGTAGCAAGTCGCCCAGACAACAATTAGGCATCCATACCACTGGCCATAACCGTCACCTCCGGCAGAGCAGCATCGTTCGTCTTCATCGTTCCTATCGTCAGACGGCCTGCCCGCGTTCTAGACCAACGTCATATCTGCCCGCTCTTATTCTTGCTTCAGAAGTCAGTATGTAGCATTCTAAAGGAAGACCAGAAGGAGGGGGCGTGCGCACGAGAGAGAGAGAGAGAGAGAGAGAGAGAGAGAGAGAGAGAGAGGGAGAGAGAGAGAGAATGCGTGTGCGTGCGTATGTGCATAATATATACAAAATAAAATTAATGCAAGCGCACAGCCTATATAGACATGCCTATGGTGTGCGTGTGTGTGTGTGTGTGTGTGTGTGTGTGTGTGTGGTGTGTGTGTGTATATGCGCGCGCGCCGCGTGCGCGCGCGAGTGCATGCGTGCGTGCGTGTGTAAGTGGGCGTGCGTGTCTAATCTTCCTGTGTGTGTGTGTGTGTGTGTGGTGGTGTGGTGTGTGGTGTGGTGTGTGTGTGTTGTGTGTGGTGTGCACGCCCACCGCGCGTCTGGTATCTGTATGTCCTGTGTTGGTCTGTGCGTGCGGCGCGCGGTGAGTGTGTTTACACAGAGGGAGAGGGAACCTGTAACCCCCTTTACACACACACACACACACACACACACACACACACACACACACACACACCCACCCACACACACAAAACACACACACACACACACACACACACAGTGACTCTTAAAAAAACTAAAAAATACGCCCCCTCCACTCCTCAACTCAACGACTCCCTCTCTTTCTTCCTCCTCTCTTCCCTTCTCCCCCCCCCTCCCATTCACCACAGCCAAAAAACCGCCAGCCCCCAAGCGCCCCGCCCCCCCCCCCCCCCCCCCCCTCCTCCCCCCCACCATCGATACCCTGGGCGGTGCTGAGAGCTGTCTCTGATGGCCTCCTCATTTTTGCCCGCCCCCCCCATCAACCCGTTCACTGGCCCTCCCTGGTGGTCCGGTCTCTCCACTTGGCCACGGGGCTACCGACTGACCCGCTCCGGCCAGCCTGACGTCTTCTTCCCGTCAGAGAGACGAAGAGAGGAAGAGAAGGGGTCGTCAGCGGTTACGAAAGGGCATTCGGTCTCTGCTCCTCCGTTGCGCCCCAGCTCCCGACGCCCATACAGCTCAGACTTTGGTCTACTGGGCACACACCCTGGACCTTGCTCGCGGCATGCTCGCCTTGCCTTCCTCAGCTTAGTAGAAACTTCGGGCCCCAAAAAAAAGTGTTGTTCCCCCTGTTCCCCCCCCCCCCCCCCCCCCCCCCCCCCGCCCCCCCCCCTTTCCCTTCCTCCCGTTTTCCCCCCTTCCTTCCTTTCCGTCCCTTCCCGTTCCTTTTCCCTTCCTTCCCTTTCCTTCCCCCCTCCCCCTTCCCTTCCCCCCCCCCCCCCCCCCCCCCCCTCCCCCCCCCCCCCCTTCCCCCCCCCCCCCCCCCCCTTCCCGTCCCCTTCCCTTCCCGTCCCCCCGAGTTTCCCCTTTTTTTCCCCCCCCCCCTTCCCAGTTTTTTCCCTCCGTTCCCAGTTCCCTCCCTTCCCCCAGTTCCCTAACCTTCGCGGATCCGTTCCAAAAGAAAATTCTTTCCCCCTTTCACCTCCTTATTTCCCCCCACTTCCCCCCCAAATTAGTTCCCTTCCTGAGGTCCTTCCCCCCCCCCCCGCCCCCCCCCTTCCTTCCCCCCCTCACCCCCCAGTTCCCCCCCCCCCCCCCCCCCCCCCCCCCCAGTTTCCCCCACGTTCCCCCTTCCCGGTTCCCTTTCCCGCCCCGTTTCCTTCCCCCCCCCCCCCCCTTCCCCTTCCTTCCGACCCCCGTTTCCCCCCCCTCCCCCCCTTCGCTTCCCCCTTCCCTGTCCCGTTTTCCCCTTCCCTTCCCCCCTCCCCAGTTCCCCCCCCTTCCCCCCCCCGCCCCCCCCCCCCCCCCCCCCCCCCCCCCCTCCCTTCCCTGTTCCCCCCCCCTTCCCTTTCCCCTTCCTAGTTCCTTCCCCCCCCGTTTCCCCCCCACCCCGTGTTTTCCTCCCCCCCCCGTCCCCCCCCCCCCCAGGTCCCTAGTTCCTTCCTTGCCCCTTCCCATTAGTTCCCCCCCTTAAGTTTTCCCCTCATTTCCCTTCCCTTTTCCTAGTTCCCAGTCCCCCCCCCCCCGGGTCCCTCCTTCCGTTACCCTTCCTTCCCCCATTTCTCCTCCCTTCCCTTAAGTTCCCTTCCCCTCCCTCGTTCACCCCACCCCCTAGTTCCCCCCCTTCCCTCATGGTCCCCCCTTCCCTTCCCTCCCTTCCCCCCCCCCTAGTTCCCCCCGTTCCCTAGTTTCCGTTTATTCCCCCTTCCTTCCCCATTCCCCTTCCCCTTCCCCCCCCCCCTTTCCTTCCTGCCCTTCCCTTCCAGTTCCTTCCCTTATCCCTCCTTCAGTTTTCCTTTTCCCTGCCCCCAGTTCCCGTCCGTTCCCACCCCCCCCCCCTTCCCCCCCCCCCCCCCCCCCCCCCCCCCCCCCCCCCCCCCCTCCCCCCCCCCCCCCCCCCCCCCCCCCCCCCCCCCCCCTTTTTTTCCCCGTTCCCATCCCCCCCCCTCCCCCCCCCCCTGCCTCCCCCCCCCCCCCTCCGTTCCCCGTTCTTTCCCCTCCACCACCCCCCCCCTTGCCCTTCTTCCCATTGCCCTTCCGCCCCCCCCCCCCCGTTTCCTTCCCCCTTACCCCCTCCCCCCCCGTTCCCCCCCCCCCCCCCCCCCCCCCCCCCCCACCCCCCCCCGTTGTTCCCAAAAGTTGTTCCCCCCCCCCCCCCCCCCCCCCCCCCGCCCCCCCCCCCCCCCCTCCCCCCCCCCCCCCCCCACCCTTCCCTTTCCCTGTTTTTGTGATTCCCGTTCCCCCCTTTCCCCCCCCCCCCCCCCCGTTCCCCCTCCTGTCCCCCTCCCTTCCCTTCCCCTTCCCCCCCCCCCCCCCCCCCCCCCTTGCCCCGCCCCCCCCCCCCCCCGCCCTGTTCCCTGTTCCCCCTTCCCTTCTCCCTTCCTTGTTTTTCCCTCTTCCCTCCCCCCCCCCTCCGTTCCCCTCCCCCCCCCCCTCCCCTTCCCCCCGTTCCCCTCCCCCCCCCCCCCCCCCCCCCCCCCCCCCCCCCCCCCCCCCCCCCCGGGTTCCCCCCCCCCCCCCCCCCCCCCCCCCCCCCCACCCCTCCCCCCCCCCACCCACCCCCCCCCCCCCCAACACGAGACCAGAACGCACGTGTTTATATTTTCGCGGCATTTCGCACGTCCATCCCGCCAGCACGCGATGGTTTAATTTTGTGTCCGAGAAGATGGAACTGTTGTTTTTACAAACACCGTGTGCATTTTTCTTGATTACTCATTCATATCTTTATATGTATACTTATTACCTACTCATTTATTCGTTTTGTCTATTCATTCATTCATTTGTTTATTTATTCACTCATTTATATATTCACTTTTTATGCGCGCGCATTCACACACTTGGAATTCGCTGCACACACATGTACACGCCCAAAAGAACATTCCAACCACGCTGCTGTTTCACATAGGAAATCGCATCCCTGACCTTGGAACAAGTCTGTACGACGCCTTTCCACCTTAGGCCAAACAGATGCC
>JADBJO010003211.1:57500-60000 GCA_016801955.1 Conus betulinus
GGGGGGGGGGGGGGGGTTGCGGGGGGGGGGGGTGGGGGGGGGGGGGGGGGGGGGGGGGGAGGGGTGGGGGGGGGGGGGGTGGGGGGGGGGGGGGGGGGGGGGGGGGGGGGGGCGTAGTTGCAGGGGGGGGGGGGGTGGGGGAGGATGGGGGGGGGGGGGGGGGGGGGGGGGGGGGGGGGGGGGGGGGGTTGGCGGGTGGGGGGGGTGAACACAAGTGTGTCTTAATTGTTGCACGGCATGTTCTGCATGCAGGTTTCCCTACCCCACCGTCCCCTCCAGCGTGGGGGGGGGTCCCCCCACCCCCTCCTTCAGCCCTTAAACCCCTTGACCTTTCCCTCACCGGCACCAGCCCCTAAGGCTCAGGGGGGAAAAAAATCAGCTACTAATCCCTGCGCGCAGCCCCTCAGCCCTCCCTCTCCCCCCCGCCCCTAAACGTTGGGATTAGAGAGATTAGGAAAGTGGACAGGGGGAAGGGGAGGGGGGGGGGGGGCGTCCAGAATGTGTGCACAATAAGCCCTGCCCAAAAACAACTTATATCCTGCCTTTACCCTCCGGCTTCTTAAGCTTCTACCCCCCCCTCCCCCTCGGCCTCCCTCACTCTTACTCTCAACTATCCACCTCTTCTGCCTCCCCCCTATCCCTACCCCCACCCCCCCACCCCCCCCCCCCACCACCACCCCCCCTTAGAGTATTTCACTAGGCGCACTGCACGGAATTGTGAAGAAAAACTCGTGTGGTTATGCCAGGAAACAACATGTCGATGAGACGCTGGGTGGAGAGGGGGAGATTTGGAGGACAGGCAGCAATGAAGACACCCACACACACGGCGGAGTTGGAGAGAGAGAGAGAGAGAGAGAGAGAGAGAGAGAGAGAGAGAGAGAGAGAGAGAGAGAGAGAGAGAGAGAGAGAGAGTCGACAGACAAACTCGCACCAGGAATGCTGATCGACCCCGTCCTGGTCCTTAAGATCCTTTTTCCTCTTGTTTTTGTTTTTTCGTTTGTTTTTTTATTTGTTACTCCTGTTTCCGGTCGAACACCGAAACAATACAGACAGACAAGACAGACTTTTCATAAGACAACACACACAGGCATTCAGACAAACCCACGTCACGCGAATGCTGACGGCCACATACGGACCTCTGAGGCCCTTCTAGTCGAAGGCAAAGAGACTGACTGACTAACGTTACACAAACCGGCGGCCACGCCACCAAGCTCCTTGAGCCGTGGAGGACCTGCTGGAGCAGAGAACAGAGAAAGACAGCGCGGGACTGGCGGAAAGGGCAGACTGAGGTGACACAACGTGGCAGTCACGCCTCGTTCCTTGAGGCTCTTCCCCAGCGGGACACAAAAACAAGACACGGCAGACACACAAGGCCTACAGCACAGCAACAACATGCTTGAACGCCAACACAGCGACACCCTGATCTTACACACAAGGCCAACAGCACAGCAACAACACGCTGAACGCCAACACAGAGACACCCTGATCTTCGAGGTCTTGAAGACAGACAGACAGACAGAGAAGACAGATCCAGGAGAGACAGGCGCCACAAAGGCCGACTCACGTTACGAAAGCTGGCGGCCACATCCTGGTCCTTGAGATCCTTCTTGTCGAGCACGGAGGCCACGAACTTCTTGACGGCGGCGCAGGGGCGGTCATCCAAGCTGTCCTCCTGCAGCAACTTGAAGCCTTGGTTCTCCTTGTTGTTCGCTTTTTCACCGCCATGGCCCGACTACGTCATTCTGCGCACAGTCACAACACCGACGTCATCATCATCATCATCATCATCAGGAGAGATCGTTTTCTAATACGGCACAAGTTTTCCCCTGTGACGTTATTCTCCATGGGTAAGTCGTCCGTTCTACACAGAGAAAAAAAGAAAAAGAAAAATCACCCAAGCTACATTATTCTACAGTACTTGAACATCGACGCTACTTTTTCCATGCTCAACTATTATCTCGGCTGCGTCCTTCTATACAACCATCCCGGCTACGTCACTTGTACACTCATCCGGGGTATGTCGTCATGCAATAACGACCATTCAGGCATGTCTTTCTCTAAGACCACCAGGCTACGTCAGTCAGCACGATCATCCTGGCTACGGTCATTCTCTACACGGCCATCCTCAAGGCTACGTCATTCTGCACGCCCATCCTCAAGGCTACGTCATCCTCCACGGCCATCCTCAAGGCCACGTCGTTCTGCGTAATCATCCCCACCATGTCATTTTGCACGCCCATCCTCAAAGCTCCATACGATCGATCACCCACGTCACCTCATTCTTAACAGTTATCCAGACCCACCTCAGTGTACCCCATCACCCGAATACGTCACTCTGCACAAAAACATGACTCACTCTTACTCAGCTACTGATCCCTGGGGGTCATGACGACATTCGGATTCTACCCAGACAAGCATCCAAGCCCAAGACTTCAGTCTGCGCAGACAATGATGCAGACTGCGTGCATGGACAACAGTTTCTGTGTACGGGACCGTTACA
>JADBJO010003211.1:70000-80000 GCA_016801955.1 Conus betulinus
GGGTCTTAGAAACAGGAGAAAATGAAATCTGGTTTGGGTCAACAGTGTAAATTAACAAAAAAAAGAAAATGTATTCCCGAAAGAATCACCAAAAATGAACCCTATCGTGCTGACGTGGCGATTTCACGGGACAGGAGAAGCTTTCCATAGGTAACCATGAAGGAGTTCCTAGCCCTACGCGACATTTCAAAGAATGACCTCCCTACAATTAACTAGTCTGATCTTGTTGCAAAGTGAGACGACTGCTGGCGGAAATCTAAGCAAATCTTGAACAAATGTTAGCGAACCGCCCAGAAAAACGTGGACAAACGAGTCACAAGACTATATGAGGTGCGAAAGGCCAGGCTACGGTTTCGCCAGCAAATAGCAGTTTGATGTACCTTGTCTGCTTGTTTATTAATGAATCTTCCTTCCTAACCCGTCCATCTCACCTCGTTTCTCTCTCTCTCTCTCTCTCTCTCTCTCTCTCTCTCTCTCTCTCTCTCTTAACCTCTACCTCTCGTCTTGTGACTCGCTTGTCCACGTTTTCTTGGCGGTTCGCTAACATTTATTTAAGATTGTCTTATCTTTCTTTTAAAAGAAACTTGTCTCCATACAAACCTCCTCTTCATGCAAACCTTCTCATAACAATCTACCTCTTCTCCAAACCAACCTTCTCTGTAACAATCTACCTCTTCTCCAAACCAACCTTCTCTAGAACAATCTACCTCTTCTCCAAACCAACCTTCTCTAGAACAATCTACTTCTTCTCCAAACCAACCTTCTCTATAGCAATCTACCTCTTCTCCAAACCAACCTTTTCTATACAGTCTACCTCTTCTCCAAACCAACCTTCTCAATAGCAATCTACCGCTTCTCCAAACAACCTTCTCTATAGCAATCTACCTCTTCTCCAAACCAACCTTCTCTATAGCAATCTACTTCTTCTCCAAACCAACCTTCTCTGTAACAATCTACCTTCTTCTCCAAACCAACCTTCTCAATAACAATCTACTCTTCTCCAAACCAACCTTCTCAATAACAATCTACTTCTTCTCCAAACCAACCTTCTCAATAATCTACCCTCTTCTCCAAACCAACCTTCTCTATACAATCTACCTCTTCTCCCAAACCAACCTTCTCTATAGCAATCTACTTCTTCTCCAAACCAACCTTCTCCATAACCAAACCTCTTCTCCAAACCAACCTTATCAATACAATCTACTTCTTCTCCAAACCAACCTTCTCTATAACAATCTACCTCTTCTCCAAACCAACCTTCTCAATAAGGACCTCTTCTCTATTATAGCAATCTACCTCTTCTAAACCCGCCTTCTCTATAACAATCTACCTCTTCTCCATACCAACCTTCTCTATAACAATTTATACCTCTTTTCCATACTAACCTTCTCTATAGCATTCTACTCGCTTGACGTAGCAACCTCCTCTCCATAGGGCACAGTTCTCTATTATGACGAGACAATAACAATCTCCTCACTATAACACTTTCCTCTTTAAAACAATATCATGACGAGATATTCTTTACGAAAAGAACAAGAAAGAAAAAGAGAGAAAAGAATGAAAGATTCAAAGTAAGACCACTCACACACCCACACACACACACACCACACACATGGTTCAGGAAAAAACACGCGTTTCAAAAGGGGAATTTTTATGGGAGGTAATTAGAAGAACAGCAGAGATACTATGTTTCAGAGAAAAGGTGTGTGTGTGACTCAGTGTTGAATCCTTTTGCCCCGAAATGGTTTATAATGAACAAGCAAAAAGAACATTCACCGAAAGTAACGAATCAAAGGCATGTGTGTGTGTGTGTGTGTGTGTGTGTGTGTGTGTGTGTTGTGTGTTGTTTTAACTGAACAGCTGCAGTGTTACAAAACTGACTCTTTCAGATAAACTTCACAAAACTTTGAGTGCATACACAAATACTACCCCAGAAAGTGTCAAATCAAAGAACAGTGCACAAGCTTTTCCCAATGTAAAAATAACAAGCTTGCTTATTTTTTCCATCACAGCCTTTTCAGTCTGAAAACAAAACTAAACGACAAAAACAAAATACAGACGACGACAAGCCTACTGTTCAATTCTGAATTCATGAAGTACCGCATTTTTACGAATCTCTGAAACGACATGCATCGCCAATCCGTCTAAATTCTCCACAAATTCTGCTTTCCGAGTTCTCTCCTCCTGCTGCCCAATTCCATCCGATCTTTACCGCCCGCTACAACGGATTTCAATCAGTGGGTATGTCACGCATCTCAGCTGGACAAAGGCTTTGTTGGGAGAGTCTTCACTACAGCACGGCCTCGCTGTGCTGGGGAGCCAGAGCAGGCAGGGGTGGATCTGCAAGTTCTACGCAACGAACCACACGCGTGCGCTTATGCTCAGATGGCCACTGATCACCTCAGACAGGTAATTAGCCAATTAAAGGTTCCCCCAGGGTACACACACACACACACACACACACACACACACACACACACACACACTGCAGTGCCGCTGGCAGCCCAGCCCAGCAAGGCACGGAAAGAGGCGAGGAGAGGAGAGGAGAGGACTGGAAAGGAGGTGGTCGGTGTGTGTACGTGGAGTGGTGGTGGGTGGGGTGGAGTTGGAGCGGGCGCGGGGGCGGAGGAGGAGGAGGAGGAGAGGAGGAAGGGTTGTAATGCTAGGTTCTCCGGTCGACCTCTCCTTGTTGCGATTCTTCAGCTAATGCTTGTCGGCGACACTGGCGCCATCATTACACCGTCTGGGGGGGGGTGGGGGGGGTGTAAGACGAAGAAAGGGGGTGTGGAGGGGCTTTGGGGGGGGGGGGGGGGGAGGCATGTTCTGTCACTGACGCCGTGGACAACCCAACCCGCACGCAAGACCCAAGTAAGGCACGCGGGCAAACGGCTGGAGAGAAAAGGGGGGGCAGGGGGGGGGGGGGGGGGGGGGAGTGGGAGGAGAGAGAGAGAGAGAGAGAGATGGGAAAAAGAGAAAAAGATCGGACAACCCCCCCCCCCCCCCCTCCCCTTCTCCTTCCCCATTTCCTAAGATACCTGCACAGTCAGACCCCCCCCCCCCCCACCCCCCCCCCCCCCGCCCGGTTAAAATCACTCCTGACCATCGCAACTCGCACAACATACACACCGTCCTCCCCTCCCCCCCCCCCCCCCCCCACCCCCCACTCCTACGCCCACCTCGTCAATTCTATCCCTACCCAAGAAGAGTCGACAGGCCCTGTGTACAAAGATCTTTATGCCCCCGAAGCAGTCGCTGCCTGGAAATGATGCATGTGTCACGTGCTGACAGACAATGTAGCAGGCGGCACGTGCGTCACAAAGCTGTCCAACTAATATACACCGCCCTGTCCTTGTGGCCTGACAGCCATCATCATCGTGCTCGCTCTCTCTCTCTCTCTCTCTCACTCTCCACACACACACACACACACACACACACAGCAAGTCATTCTGACGAGCAAGTGATTCTGACGGCTGAAACATTACTACTCGATTTTCCTCATAATTTGTTTCAGAAATCTTCCATGTCCATTCTCATTCTGCAGTTCTGCTATGAGCCAAAAGCGCACTACCGAAACAAGTCGATGAACGCATTTTCACAATTAGACAGAAAAGAGTGGTACCTTCTCTTAGGCCTGTTTCCACTGCGGAGTCCATTGTAATGTACCATTTCAATTTGGGGGGAGAAAGGCACGGATCATGTGTGCAGTTCATGCATTCCATGGTCGTTCATAGCAGGTTACGAATCGAGTGGAAATTGCTTGCTCAAAGAGAAAAGTCTGCACCTTCTGACGGTGTTTTGACCATCCATTTGGTACATCAGTAGCTGATGTTGAATAACATGTCAAGATCTCATTATGGTCACAATTTGTCTTCATCAGGTCATTCATCTCATTGGTTCGTAGAGGCAAAATTCATGCTTCTCAGAACGTTAACTTTATTTGTGGCGAAACCACATCAACTCATCACATATACTGCCATCGCAGGCACCAGAATTTCTTTTCGACGGCTTTTCTCCCAGTCTTCCCTGGATGGCATTTTAAATATACCCCCAATGCAACGTACGTAGCATCGCATTAGCGTTAAACCGAAACTCTGTCACCGTTTTCTGTTGCTGAAGATTTAACAAAGGCAGAAGAAGTACCATCGAACAGCGGAAAGCACTTTCAACTCCAGCTGGATATCTACCATGTCATCATAGACTTGAACGCAGCGCTCGACAGAGACTGGCAGAAGGCACTTGGACCACGACGAAAAGAAAATTACCATCGGGCAACACCGTCGAGCAAATAACGGCCACAGCAGAGCTCACACACAGAACTGGAGAATGGTTCCATATGTCAAGGCTGCCTTCTGTCTCCCACACTTCAGCAGACATACGCAGTCAGCGCTGAAGGAAGAACCATAAAGGGCCTTCCCCTAGCGGACGACATCAATCGCCTGGTAGACAGTGAACAGTAACTCAACGAGCTTGTCATCAGACTGGACGGAATTTCAATACCAAATGGCACAGAAACAGCCCCGAGTAGACACGCCTCATGGCCAGCGACACCATCACCACCAATGATAATATAGCTGTCCATGTGTACAAAAACCAGCAACTGTTTGACCGTTCACCTAACATCATCAGCAATGAATGTGGAATCCAAACGGAAAAGTCCTCTGAAGATCAGCAAGGACACCACCAACACTGTCCAGACTATACAGCCTGTAAAGAAAGGCAATGACATTTCCATGAAAACACAACATCAGGTTACTACATACAGTGATAGATTCCACCTTCCTGTGTGCATGCGAGACATGGACGCTCAATGCAGACACAGGAAGACAGAAGAAACCCAAAGTGCTGCAGATGCGGTGTTACCGCAGTGCACATAGAACAGCAGAAATACTGACCATGTCACCGATAAATCAGTGCGTCAAACCATCCAGCAGCGCGTATGACCTGTGAAAAGCTGCTGACAGCTTGCTTGCTTTGGTTTGCATTCATACGGCGTTGGGATGGCCGTACGCCTAAATACAACGGCCTTGATGAGACAGTCCTTCAGGAAACTATTTAGGGCCGGAGACACAGGGGAACACACACACACACACACACACACACACACACACACACACACCGGACTTCAGAGGGCCGACTTTTTGTCCCTGACGCGAGATCAACAGAAGTGAACCAAAAGACCCCTACTGACCGAGAATCACAGCGACTCAAAATTAAGGTCAATGACAACCTACAATTTCCCTTCACTCGTCCCACACTCGTCCCACATCCCTCCACCCCCCCCCCCCCCTCTCTCTCTCTCTCTCTCTCTCTCGTGTGTGTGTGTGTGTGTGTGTGTGTGTGTGTGTGTGTCTCTCTCTCTTCTCTCTCTCACACACACACACACACACACACACACACACACACACACACGCACGTACATTTATGCACACACACGTACACACATGCGAGCGCGCGCGCATACTCACACATACATTCGTCCCCCCCCCCCCTCTCTCTCTCTCTCTCTCTCTCTCTCTCTCTCTCTCTCTCTCATGCATGCGTGCGTGCGTCCATGGGAGAGAGAGAGAGAGAGAGGGGGGGGTATGCAGACAGAAACAGAAGACAAAACGACAAGAGAGAGAGAGAAAGAGAGAGACAGACGGACAGGCAGGCAGGCAGATAGGGACAGACGGACAGGCAGGCAGGCAGGCAGAGACAGACAGGCAGACAGACACAGGCCACTGCCGGAGCGTCAGGAACCGGCTAATTGCTAGGTGCTGAGGCAGCAGACTGCCAGCCACCCGTTATGAGCGCGGCGGCTCTGGAGCAAATCCTTGGCACGGACGGGGGTGCGTGTCGGTGTATCTGTATGTCAACGGTGTGATCCCCGCCCGTCTCCTAAAGTACAGAGGTCTGCAGGCGCTTTAATCCCTCCCTGCTTTGATCCCGACCCGTGTCGTTAGCATGTGTTTACCTTGCAGACCTTCCGCACCTAGGTGAGAAAGCCCGCCCGCCCCTCCCCTCCGACAGCCCTGCGCCTCGTCCACCTTCCTCCACGTAATGGGTGGTGTCACTGCAGCGCTTTGATGTCGATGTTGCTGTTGGAGACATTCTTCTCCCACTCCCTCCTCCCCAGGCAGAGAGAGAGAGAGACAGAGAGAGAGGAGAGAGAGAGAGAGAGAGAGACACTGACGGACAGACAGACAGACAATGAAAAAGAAGGGAGGGAAAAGAGAGACAGACAGACAGACTGACAGACAGACAGAAAGGATGCGAATGTTCATTCAGATTTAAGGCCACGCTTCAGCCTAGAGGCACGACAACAGTTTTAAGTACAAGTCATAATCATTCTGAAACGAATCAGCGGCTGTAAATGAAATTAATAGGTAACAGCGGTTTCTTCTGTGCTTGACAGCTAAAAAAAAGAGGGAGAGAAGTGGCAGAAATGAGGACACGCGAACATGATTTACATACATGCTCTCTCTCTCTCTCTCTCTCTCTCTCTCTCTCTCTCTCTCTCTCTCTCTCTCTCTCTCTCTCTAACCAACCTACCACCCATCAACACACTCTTCTATCCCGTTCTATCCCCTTCTATCCAAACCAGCAGACAAGACAAGACTGAAGAAAACGAGCACTGCCAAAGGCAGCAACTTTCTCTACACAGACTGCAAGATCTTTATGGGAGCCTCCCTCACCTTCCTCTTCCCTACCCCGCAGGCCAACCCCCCTTCCCACTCCACACCCCATCCCCTCCGGGTCCCTCTTCAGTCTTTTCACCCCCCAGCATCTAGCCCCTCTCTCTCTCTCACCCCCCCCCCCCCCCCCCCCCCCAGCCCACAGGTGGTCAGTTAGAATAAATCATCCCCAGTGGCGGACTGGGGGTGGGTGGGGAGGGGGGGGGGGGATAGCAGTACCACGGCTCAGCGAGCACACTCTCGCCCCTAAACTGCCCCTCATAAATTCTTCCAGATTCCACTTGGTCTGATGGTTCTATAGTTACATCTCTCTCTCTCTCTCTCTCTCTCTCTCTCCCCCCCCCCCCCCCCTCCCCCTCTCCCCCAAGTTCAAGGATGTTTTTCAGTCTACTGAGTTTCAAGACTATCGCTGTCGCAAACTAGGACGGTGACACTGAAAAGATAAATCGTTTAAAAAAGAAGAAATAAATAAATACATGAATATTTTTTTTTAATCAACAAAACAAGGAACTTCCATTTGCCTCCCAACACAGCGAAACTGCTCAAGGCACACAACGCCACTGAACGACGCTGCTTACGTAACCGAGAGGAAAATACAGACTACTTCCTCTACCGACATATTCCTGATACTTGGGAATACTATGTATGAATCATGGCTGAACAAACTAGAAGGGATTTCCTTTTCGACCTTCAGCCTTTAAAGAACACGTTGCATTTGTAGCGCAGATGAAGTGGAATTTAATGGGAACGAAGCTAATTAGAAGCCAACGTTAATTCGTGATGCTTCGTCTTCGTTTTTTCTCTCTGTTCACTGCCATATGAGGTAGCACAATCCATGTACTTGTGCAGTTCACATACGGCGCAAAACTTCAGTTGATAAGTGAACCCCGCTATGGAAAAGCTTTAAAACAATTTGGTTTCTCATGTAGCTAAGCTATCTCTGAAAATCCACTTCGTCGGTATTAAATTTTGCGTTGTTCGTATGGAAGACGAAACTGATCTTCAACAGTAAGAAGTTCAACAGTAAGAAGTTCAGTAAGAAGTTCAACAAAGAAGTAAGAAGTTCAACAATAAGAAGCTAAGTCAGAGGCTAGGCTGCTTAAACTTTGTCACCCAAAGTGCAACATTTTGCGCGGCAGTTGGCGCACTGCATATTGAAAAGCTGAAATAAAGGGGAGATGAATAATGGAGAGAACAAAAGAAGGCAAACAATTTCTCGGTCATTAAAACAGTGATTCGGCAAATGATTTATTTGGGGGGGGGGGGGGGGGGGGGGGAATATAGGTGGGGAGGAGCTCTGAATGGAGAGACAAAATGGAGAAGAAGCAGGGGGCGTTCAATCATAAACAGTTAACACATCACCAGTAGCATATGGGTCCAGCTGGAGTCAGTCTACAAAACGCGTAGCATATGGGTCCAGCTGGAGTCAGTCTACAAAACGCGACCATAAGCATCGCCTACCCAGAGCCGATTTTCGTTCCCTGGTTCAATGTCATCAGTGGAACTCAGCTGACGGTTCATCCTTGGGATCAATATACCAGCTATAATTCTGTGGTATTTTCGCCACCAAGGGGGACAGAAACAAGCGCCAGCAGGTTCCCACAAGCAGCAAGCGAAGGGTGGAAAACAGAAACAAGGCGATAGTATTAGTTGCAGGAAAAAATGAAATAAATGAGAGAAGAGTGATCAGTTTAAGAGAAAATCTTCGAGCTTGTGCCCGAGGGTCTAAACAGGAAGCGAGGGAGGTCAAACTGTGCCGGAAGTCTGACAGGTCAGCTCTACTGTTAAGGAGCCGAGCACTGTCGATTACCACCGAGCTGAGAGCAGCTACGAACTTCAACTATGCACAAGTTCTGGTACCTAAATCGCAGATTTTTTTTTTCTTTCTTTTCTTTTTTTTTTTACGCTTTCTAGCGACTGGAAAACTATTCATCTGCTGAGCCATTTCTCTCCAGCGCACATGTTTGCAGAGAAGAGGCACACGGCCTAAACGGGGAAAACAACACCCTAACCCCCAACTCCGATTCCTCTCGAGCTCGTCCACAGTGGAAGCAAACGTCATCCTGCTTGCTTTAATATTTACTGGTGATGCTCCTCCCCCCCACCCACCCCACCCTCCCCTGCGTCCTCCCGCATCTCTCCCCACCCGCCTACTCCTCCCTGGATCACTTCTGATAGTCTCAATGGGCTACAGAAATACTTAAATGGTTTGGTTCTCTTATCAAGGTATAAAGAATACCGAAGAGTTTGGGTCGTGGAAAAGGACGAAGAGACTGACGGACAGCAGCTAAATAACAAAAAAAAAAAAAAAAAAAAAAAAAAAACATACAAAACAAAACAAACAAACAAAATAAAACAAAGAAAGAAAGAAACAAAACACGACATGGACACAAACAGCTGCTGACAAATATGGAGGCGTACACAGAGTAGACAAGAGACACAAGAAGGCAGTGACAAAGCAAACAAAAAATAAATAAATAAATAACATAACAGAGAGAGAGAGAGAGAGGGTGAGACAGCGAGAGAGAGAGAGAGAGAGAGAGAGAGAGAGAGAGAGAGAGAGAGAGAGAGAGAGAGAGAGAGAGAGAGACAGACAGAGAGAGAGAGACAGAAAGACAGACAGACAGACAGAGAAAGACTGAGAGACAGAAAGAGACGGACAGATAGACAGAACAGACAATAAAAACCCCGACAACTCGCTGAGAACGGCTGAGATGGAGGAAGAAGAAGAAGAAGAAGAAGTAGAAGGCGGACTTGCAAATGGTACCAGTACAGTGGAAGGAGAGAAGGTATGTCTGGCAGCAGAGAAGAGGAGGAGGGGGGGACAGGGGGGAGGAGATCAGCAGTCAAGGTTGGACGGCAGGATAAGTGCGGGTGGGGGGGGGAGTGGTGGGCTCTGGGCGTGGCACGCCCGAAAAAGAGGTCGGTGTCCCGGAAAGAGTATGTAAGGGATCTCTCTCTCCCTCTCTCTCCCATCCCCCCCCACTCTCTCTCTCTCTCTCTCTCTCTCTCTCTCTCTCTCCGTCTCTCTCTCTCTCTCTCTCTTCCGAACTGCTTCCCCCATCCGCCTCAGCATGTTCCAAAACATGCCCGCAATGCGCGGCAGGTGCTCCCCCCCCCCCCCCCCCCCCCCCCCCCGCCCCCCTCCTTTACAGACCTACATACACAGACACAACATGACTGGTTGTTTGCGTTGGTCCAAAGACAGCCTGAGAACCCAAGCCAGCCTCTTTCACAGCACTGTCGCAAGTCGGGAGGTAGAGAATGGAGAATGAGTAAGCCGGTAGGATTCAATTTCTCACAGAGAGAGAGAGAGAGAGAGAGAG
>JADBJO010003211.1:87500-92500 GCA_016801955.1 Conus betulinus
GGTGAAACAAAAAACGAATAAATAATGAAAAATTCACTTAGCTTTGATCGTTGAAGCGAGGTCGAAACGCGTTGTTTTTCTCTTGTGACTCGTTTGTCCACGTTTCTCTGGGCGGTTCGCTGACATTTATTTAAGATTTGTTTAGAGATTTCGCCTGCAGTCGTCTCACTTTGCAACTGGATTTAAGCAGAGCCATAGAACTCCCTCATTTCCATCCTCCCGTCAGACGTGACAGACCAAACGATCCACATGGTGGAGTGGCCATCTACATTAAAAATTACCTGTACTGCAAACCAAGCCCAGATCTTCAAGTCAATGGCCTAGAATCGGTCTGGATAGAAATCAAAATAAATCAACCAAGTCTACTAGCTGGATCATTTTATCGTCCACCGAAGTCCCCTGTTAGTTTACTGGCAGCAGCTAAGTGAAAACATAAGAAAAGTAAATAATGAAAACGCTGAAAACATAAGAAAAGTAAATAACGCTGAAAACATAAGAAAAGTAAATAACGCAATGTTACAGTTTATCATTTTGGGCGACTTTAAACACAGACTTCTTGAGGAACCCATCCCATCACCTTCTAGACATCATTAACCTGTACAGCTTGTACCAAATAGTAAGTGAGCCAACGCGTATAACGGACACTACAAGCACATGTTTAGATTTAATAATTACACAGACTCCTCAACTTATCAAGTCGACGGAATTCTTACCTGCAGCGTATAGCGACCATAGTGTTCCCTGTGCTATCCTGGAAAACACTGTAAAAATAAACCGCTCCTTCAAAAGAGAATAATACTCAATTACAGTAAACTAGACAGAGAAAAACTGTACATTGTTGAAAGAAGTAGACTGGGATACCAAAATAACTAAACAAACGGTAGATGAGAGTGCTAGGCTTTTTTTTTTCTGAAACCCTTTTGGCCATAGCTAAACAATGTATGCCTGTTAAAACTGTAACCGTCCGCCCGCAGGACGTGCCCTGGATGACTGATGAGATATGACTTTTGATCGACACGCGCAAGACACTTCACCGAATTGCCAACAAAACAATCTTCCCGCAGACTGGGAAAGATTTCGTCGATTTCGAAATTACATTAGATCAAAAGAAAGACTTAGGGAAACAGAGTATTAAAACCAACTAGACTAAAAAAAAAAAAAAAGCTTCAGACTCATCAAGTTTTGGAAGTAAAGACTGGTGGAAACCGGTTAAGTCCTTCTTCACTAAGAAAGAAATCGAAGCTCAGGAAGTTCAACCTATCGAGTCACACAGGGTATGGTGTATTACTCAAACAAAGCCAAAGCAAACATTTTCAATTCTTATTTGTACAACAGTCAACATTAGAAAACGATAACGACATGCTGCCGAACGTTACATTTCTTGATTCCCAACTAGATGAGATTATACTTTCACAAATTGAAGTCGCTGACACATTAAAAAATCTGGACAAAACTAAGGCATCTGGTCCAGATTTTATTCACAACATTTTGTTAACAACTTCAGCTCGTGTTACATGTCTTCCTCTTCTTACTACACTGTTTAACAGATTTCTTCGTGGAATAGATTTCCATTATTATGGACATGTGACCCCTATACATAAATAAGGACCAAAAGTACTTTGCAGTAATTATAGGCCAATCTCTTTACTAAGCTGTGTTGGAAAGGTTCTAGAGAAATGTTTTCAATGACATGTCTTTTCCTTTCTAACATCAAATGCCATCTTACTCCTCTACAATCTGGATTCATCCCCGGTGATTCTACAGTTAATCAGTTACTGTCCGCCAATAACGAACTCTGCACTTCTTTTGATTCTGGAGTTACTACACAAACTGTATACCTCGACATTTCAAAAGCATTCGACCGTACATGGCACAGAGGTCTCTTATTAAGCTAAACGCGGTCGGAATAAGAGGGAAATTGCAAGACTTTCTGAGAAACTACTTCTCCAACCGTTCCCAGGCAGTGGTTATAAAAGGTGAAAACTCCGACCTCCAGAGGCTTCATGCAGGAGTGCCACAGGGATCAGTATTAGGCCCCTTAATGTTTTTAGTCTATATTAATGATATAGTACATGATATCGCTTCTGTAGTTAAGCTATTCGCCGACGATACTAGTTTAGCACTTTCTCTGTCTAACCCTGTAATCCGCGCTGATGTCTCAAACTCTGACCTGGAAAAGATTTCTGAATGGGCAAAGCGCTGGAAGGTAAAATTCAACGAGAACAACACAGAACTGGTAAATATTATTCGAGATCGCAAACAAATGTTTCCACCGACACTCGGTAACACACCTCTGCCGCCAGTTAATGCACACAATCATCTTGGTCTGATTGTTCAGAACTGTAGATAAGACGAATATATATCAGATGTACGGTAAAGAAGGTTAACGTGTTGATTACTTGCCTACGAAACTACAAATATAAGATATCAATCAAGAAAAGCATTACAAACCATGATTTGTAAACCATGTTTACATCATTTATCTTGCCGCACTTTGACTACTACGCTGATATTGTCTGGGACAACTGCAGTGAGACACAAGCAAACATGCAAGAAAATATTCATTTAGAAGCAACTGGCATCATTATAGGAGGTGTTACAAAAAAGGCACAAATTACAAAAAAATTGTATGAAGAATCCGGATTTTCTGCTCTTTAAAAGAAAGGAAAAATACACAAACTAATCACGTTTTACAAAATGGTCAATGGTTTGTGTCCAAAGCGCTTATGTAGCCTGGTCCCAGATCTGGCATCAACAAGAAATCCCTACTCACGGCAAAGACCTCTTGACAGACATGTGCCTCTATGTAAAACAGAAGTGTACAAATGCTCATTTATTCCAACCGCAACTAAACTGTGGAACGACCGCCCAGACAACATACAATCCACAAAACCTCTCAGCGAATTTAAACGTTTTTATTTCACGGGATGACTCAGTTGTACCCTATTATTATATTATTATTATGGAGACAGAAACGAGCAGATTCACCATCGCAGACTCCGCCTAGGGAATGGGTGATTTAAATTAAGATCTAGTTAACCGTCATTTAAAAGCAGATCCAGTTTGTCAAATGTGGCACCGATTCAGAAACGGCAGAACACTTTCTATTATATTGTCCAAATTACACTAACATCAGAAGCGACACGATTTCCACTCTTCCACCCAATCTACTCGAAGTTGGTATTCTTCTCCGTGGTAAAACCATCCCCCCGACGTCAAGATAATGAAACTGTATTCAAAACTGCCCATCGCTTTATTAAACAATCTAAACGTTTTTGAAGAACATCATCATAAAACCTCGCCTTCAGTAATGATATAAATGTCTACGATAAAGAAATCGTAGAGCAGAATATCTCTCTCTCTCTCTCTCTCTCTCTCTCTCTCTCTCTCTCTCTCTCTCTCTCTCTCTCTCAACGCTTCATAATACAGGTTAATAATGTGTGAGTGGTGGTTGATTTGCATGCATTTTTCTTGTCTTTAATGTTTACTCTTTTCTTTACTACTAGACTCTTTCTTATTTTTTCCTCGATTCTGTACATGTTTGCATAATTTTTATGTAATGTGTATACATGAGTATCTATGTATGTGTGTATGTATATATTTATACCGTGTGGGTATGAATATTTTTGCGTCTTTTGGTTAGTAACATTCATAGTCTCCTGCCATTTCCTTTGTCACATGTGTAATTATAAACATTTGAACACATCATAAGCATTAGCTTGTTGTGGTTTCAAATTTTCCCATTTATACTATTGTAAAACTGTGACTGTAAAGTGGAAATAAATTTATTTAACCCAGTTGAAAAAGACAAACTGAAAGACAAGACAGACGGAAAGGGCCAGGGTTGCAGAGCACCCCAAATTCGCCTCATCACTTCCGCCTCACCCTCTTTTGTACCTATATGAGTCACCCCCCCCCCCCCCCCCCCCCCCCACACACACACACACATACACACACACACCACTACCATCACCACCATCCTCACCACCACCAGCACCATCCCACCCGCCCCGCCCCGCCCCCCACCATCCCGGGTTTTCCTCGCACGCACTCCCACCCTTTCCCCTCACATTGTGGGATAGGGGGGGGGGGGGGGGGGGGCGAGAGGAGGAGAGTTGGCAGAAAAAAAAAAAAAGAGAGACGGACAGGCAGACAAACAGATGTACAGACAGATAGTGACAGACAGACAGGCAGACAGGTGGGAAGAAAGCGGAGCGAGGCCAGCTCATATCGCCCTAGAAAGAACAGGAAATGAGAAACAGAAAAGCCAGTCGAGCTCAGCCACACAGACTCTAACGGCCTACTAGACAGTTGTATTAAAAAAAAAAAAAAAAAAAAAGCCCCCTCCCCAACCCCCCCCCCCCCCCCCCCCCCCCCCCCCCCCCCCCCCTCCTCCCCCACCCTACTCCCGGCTCCCTTCCCCCGTTTTTTCTTTTTTGTATTTTTTTTTTTTTCCAAAAGCGTGGATCAGCCTCGTGTTGGTGACTATAGGGAGGGGATTTAAAGACGAGAAGCAAGGGAAAAAAAAATCCCTGGTTTTATTTTTTTTGCCCCCAAGGCAAAAGAAACGGCTCTCGCACACGCCAGGGCAGGTACAACGGTCTGGTGAAAAAGAGAACACGGAGAGAACGAGCCCGGAAAGGGAAAGAGACGAGGGGAACAAAAGCAAGAAGAGGGCAAAGAAAGAGGGCGGAGGATCACAACATGCAGAATGTATTAGCTTTGGGGAACGGGGAAGGGGGGGGGGGGGAGGGGGCGGAGAGAGAGAGAGAGAGAGAGAGAGAGAGAGAGAGAGAGAGAGATGTGCAATAAGCTGGAGAAGACTGTGGGACATAATGTTAGATATACCAATACTACTACTACTACTACTACTACACACATACACACACACAGTCCATGCGCGCGCACGCGCGTTCACACACACACACACACACGTGCACGCGCTTTCTTTCTCTCTCTCTCTCTCTCTCTCTCTCTCTCTCTCTCTCTCTCTCTCTCCA
>JADBJO010003211.1:97500-105000 GCA_016801955.1 Conus betulinus
AGAAAGGGTAAGGGTGAGGGCGGTGTAATCGGTTTTGTCCGACATGCTGAAAGAGAGAAATTAACAAAATCGATTGATAAGTATACTAATTAAAGCAACTAGATTAGAGAGTAGAGCGTAAGCACGCTGAATCGGGACAAAAAAATAAACGGGGAAGACAGACAGAGAGAGCCGGGGGAGACGGAGAGAGAAACAGAGAGAGAGAGAGAGGGGGGGGGGGGGGGGGGCAGGGGGGCAGTACATTGGAGGAAAGAGTTGGGAACCAGCCCTGGAGTGATTCTCGTCATTGATTAAGCTGTAGAGTGGCGCTTGCAACTGGGCAACATTGTTTAAACACCGGCGATCAATTTCACGCTAATCCCTCCTGGCTATGTTCCACCCCGCCTGCCCTCAGAGAGACAGGGAGTCAGGGAAGCAGAGAGAGAGAGAGAGAGAGAGAGAGAGAGAGAGAGAGAGAGAGAGAGAGACTGAGACAAAGACAGAGAGAAAAGGATATATTCTCACCTCCTCCTCCTCCTCCCGCCTCCAACCCTCTTATCTCAGCGCAAAAAACTCTCTCTCTCTCTCTCTCTCTCTCTCTCTCTCTCTCTCTCTCTCTCTCACTCTCTCAAGATTTAATGGAAGAAAAGAAAAAGGGCTATAGATTTACACACACACACACACACACACTCACACAGTTAACAATGTGGAAAACACACACTCGCCCCCCCCCCCCCCCCCCCCACAACACACACACACACGCGCGCGCGCGCGCGCGCGCACACACACACACACACGCGCGCGCGCGCACACACGCGCGCACACACACACACACACACACTACCGATTTTTTTTTTTTTTTTTTTTAAATCTCACCCCCACCCACACCCCACACCCACTACCACACCACCACAACCACAACCACCATCACTCCAACCCCCCACCCCTTCCTTTTTCCTTTCCAACCTGGTTTCGCCAGCAGCCGCACAGAGGCCTGACCATTAGCAACAGAACGGTGGAGGATAATCACCGCGTGTGTTAAGGCGTAATGCCCACTAATTTGGGGGGCGGGCCCCGTAACCCAACTGAACAAAGCGGCGCTGGTTGGACTGGGAAGAAAAAAAAAAACCCTCTGGTTTGGACCAACAGACTGTTGTACTGTACTGCCGCCGAGCAAACTCTTCTATGGATTCTCCTGCACGCAGGTCGAGCTGTGCCGAGCAGGGTCGGCTCCAGCCAGCGTGTGTTCGCTTGATTCATCATCGACGGGGAAATCGTTGCTGCTATGCGCGCAGGATATCAATAAAGTAACATTGTTTAAGTCTTTCTTCTTTTTCAGTTAAAGAACTACAACGTTATCCTTATAATCCCTCACTCCCACCCCTCCCCCGGCCTAAGCCCAGACACGATACATTTTCTTTTCCCGATCCTCTGTGTAACGATGCCTGAGTCCATTGTGTGTGTGTGTGTGTGTGTGTGTGTGTGTGTGTGTGTGTGTGTGTGTGTGTGTGTTGTCTGTGTGTGTGTTGTCTATCTGTCTGTCTGTATGATAAGCCAAAAACAGTTCAAAATCGGATCTGACGAATGATCAGTTCTGCTTGAGAGGGAAGATAATGGCAACACGTCTGACGGCTGACTGACACACAGCTGCTTTGTGTAGAACGTACAGTGACAGATTCCGTAAGATTTTCATCAAAACCACATCCACAGCTCATCACAATATTAGTTGGGGGCGATGTATAACAACACTGTTGCGCTTGTTAACAGGTGGGGTTTTTTTTTTTTCCTTATACACAACTTGCAACAAAATAACAGGACTCTCCCGCACGCATACACAGACACAGACACAGACGCACACACACACACACACACACACACACACACACACACACACACACACACACGTATGATGTGTGAGTTTGATTTCCAGCTGTACTTGGTAAGCATTTCGCGCGAGTGTGGAGGAAATACAAATAGAGAAACGTACGCTAACATCGTGACTGACTACGCAAGAGTGAATAAACCAACATCAACACTTTTTGTGACAGTTCATGGCGTTGCCACTAACCACCACTGCTCATTGCCAACTCTTGTTTCATTAAAGGAAGATTGAATCCTCATTAATCAACAATCCCATCCCCTAAGCCGCCCGCCACCTTTGTCCAGCACACAAGATACGCTAGTCATTTGGGGCCGGAATAGCTCAGTGGTAGAGCCCGGACTCGTAATCTGGGTGATCCTGGGGTTGCGGATTCGAATCTCCGCCGGGCCGTTTCGATACAGGGGGATTTTTCCCTCGGAGTTAACATTGGTTCTGACTCCATTTCCCATACAGTCCTTCGAATGAGACTATAAAGCGAGGTTCCGCGTGTGAACGCACACATAACATCTTGCACACATGTAAATCCCATCACCTACTTCGGAAGAGAAGGCCAGTTTAGCCATTCGTATGGATGACACGTTACACATAGCATGCACCTTCCCCGAAGTTGGAGTATGGCTACCTTAATGGCGGTATTTTAAAAAAAAAAAGTCATACACGCAAAACTCCACTTCCTTTGTTGGGTAGATGGGATTAATCCTTGCCTGTCTATACAGGGAGTGTCCGCAGGGGTATCAATCAGCCTGCGTACGCAGAAGGAGGAGGAGGAGAAGAAGCTGGCCACCCCGCCAACTGCCAGGAATGTTCGATCGCTGCGAGACCGTCGCAAGGAAATGTGCCCACTCGCCCGACTCGCGAGAATGTAGCCGTCTCTCATCTCTGAAACGCAACCCATCACTGCTTTTCTGCAAGTCTTCTTGGTACGACCTTGTGGGTCGTAAACCTTGTTCGTCCTGCGTACCATCTTGGCGATCTGGTCTTCGTTCTTAACTGCCCGATCGTTCGCTTCGCGATCCAAGATTGGTGAGATGAGCGAACTTCACGAACACCGGATCGCGGTGAAAGAAGGATTGCTCAACATGTTCTGGGAACTGTGTGGGTTCGCACAGTGGTACGGCAACTTTATGAAGGCTCTCCTATGGAGGAAATCAGTTTGTGGCAACTGTCCTGTGATTAAAATCTGTTTGTGGTTGTTTGGCCTAACTCTCCATTCGACCGAAATAAGCGAAATTTCTGACAAAGACATTGGTTAAAAAAAAAAAAATCGACTTCATAGCCTATTCAAAACGGTTCCTAGTTCAGCAGGCCTAATAATAGAGATCCCAATCACGCATCAGCACATCTGCATGTGGTGTTTTCTCCCTTGAGAAAAGTTAGTCAAACTTTATATCATAAAGAATCAAATCGTGGTTCGTCGTAACTCCGCGACCTGTATGAAGGATCGTGCACTTCAGTTCGGACAGAAACTATGGCTCTTCGTTATTGACGATCCAGATTCGCCTGCCGATGGTTCGTTCAAGTAAGAGCGACCTTAATTTAACTGCAAGACGACGTGAACATCTAGCTACCAGGTGATGACGGAGAGCCTATCCAGGCACAGACACTACACTAGGCGGAGCGGATCCCATTCGCCTGTCCCAACAAACAAGGCTCTCGATCTGGATCCCGATTCGATCACATTAGGACTCTGGCTTAATCGGTTACTTACTGGTAACGTCAAACAGCCGACTGACAAACACACAGCTCAAACCAGGACGCTCCGTGATTCATGCGTTACATTTTTATTCCCAAACAGCAAAAGATCACCATTCAAGAAATCCGACTTACTGTTCTACCTTCTTTTCTAGCATGGAAACCAGTTCCCACACACGCCCGTCTTGTTTAGCGAACTCGTGCCGGAAAGCCGCAAAGAAACGCCTTCACTCGCCAAACTCGCGAAACATCTAGCCTCTCGCGTTGCGAAACGCAGCACTGGTCTCTAGAGTCTACGTCCAAGAGTGTTTTTTGGTAGTTAAGTGACCAAACACTTTTCACAGTAAACTCGTTGTGCTGGACTGGACGTACTTGAGCGAGGTCACAGTATTTACATGGAACGACAATCGCCATGGAGCCCAGCACGCGAGAACTGCGTGGACCGGACGACAGTGCAGACCAAACATTGTTGCTGAAAGTAGCATTTGTCCATAACCAGGACTCCACAATTCGTAGCCACAGGGTCAGCAGCAATGGCACTGCTTACTAGAAGCAAAGACCCAACAGCAGTAACATGTTAGTTACAGCTTCAGACGCACCCAGTAACATGTTAGTTACAGCTTCACAGCACCAGTAACAGCAGTAACATGTTAGTTACAGCTTCAGACGCACCAGTAACATGTTAGTTACATGTTAGTTACAGCACCAGGAACAGCAGTAACATGTTAGTTACAGCTTCAGACGCACCAGGAACAGCAGTAACATTAGGAGAAACCACATCAGAGGAGCTGTTGCAGAAACGGATTTTTTTTTTTTTTAATTGAACTGTGATGTCGAATAATCTGCGAGTATAAAAAAATAACCATTCACAGCGAAAATTGTTGCACCACTGGGGGAAAAAGTGGTCACAGTGCCGCATATGCAAACGGTTCAACGACTGAAGGAAAAAACAACGTGTGCGCTACGTCTCGTAGAAAGAAGCTCACGCACCCCCCCCCCCGCTCCCCCTCTTCCTAGCCTACCCACCCAACCTCTCCACTTCTCTCTCTCTCTCTCTCTCCCTCTCTCTCTCTCTCTCTCTCTCTCTCTCTCTCTCTCTCTCTCTCTCTCTCTCTCTCTCTCTCTCTCTCCATTGTCTTCCTTTCAACCATACTTTCTTTGTGGTCGCAGAAGAAACCGGCGAGAGAGAGAGAGAGAGAGAGAGAGAGAGAGAGAGAGAGAGAGAGAGAGAGAGAGAGAGAGAGAGAGAGAGATGTCTCTTGAAAGCGGACACCACCACAACAAAGAGAGCAATCCTTTTGGAAAACTGAATAATTGAATCTTGTGGAACAATCCACGCCCTACAGAAGAGAAACAAATTGGACAAAGACGCACACAGAGTACTGTGGTACCTGAGCAGACAGCAATCGTGTGTGTGTGTGTGTGTGTGTGTGTGTGTGTGTGTGTGTGTGTGTGTGTGTGTGAGAGAGAGAGAGAGAGAGAGTGTGTGTGTGTGTGTGTGTGTGTGTGTGTGTGTGTGTGTGTGTGTGAGAGAGAGAGAGAGTGAAGAGAGCGCGCGCGCGCGCGTGTTGTTGTGCAGCGCACAAGCTCTAACACAGACGTTACCTCCCATTCAGATTTCCGAACATCGTCTGTTACTGGGTTGCTCTCCACGATCCGAGAAAGTGCGTCGCCTCAGCGACACCATTTTCTATTCCTGCGTATGTTTTTTGTCTGCACCTTCCAAAGTGGGATTTTTTTGACTCTGCATAATTTTGCCTGGGACAGCTCCCTTGTCGCTGTGGATTCTTAAACGTGCGCAGACTGCATTCTGCACACCGGACCTCGGTTTTATCGGTACGACAAGCACTCGCCACCACTTAACCACTTTTAGTGGGGAGAGACAGAGAAGAGAGGGAGGGGGGGACGGACGGGAGTGGACAGAGGGAGGCACAGGACGACAGACAGAGAGAGAGAGAGACAGAGAGAGAGAGAGAGACAGAGAGTGAGGAGAGAGAGAGAGAGAGACAGAGAGAGAGAGAGAGAGAGAGAGAGAGAGAGAGAGAGAGAGAGAGAGCCGCCCGGTGCGAACTGGCAACCCACGGAACTGCGTGTCCGGACTTCTCTGGCTTCCTAATCCTAGGCGTGTGCCTTTTTCCATTCGAGTCACCTTTCTGCCTTGTGCTGTGGCCCAATCCTCCTGCAGAGTATCATTTCGATCAGGATTGTTCTTTTCGCCGTTGCTGTTGGCTTTTCAGCTTTGTCCTTTTGACCACTGCAAGAATCCCTAAAACTCCCGACTTCCGACAGAGGGGCTTCGCGTCTTCATTCCCCCACTCCCAGTTAGTTACTTCCCTTATCGCAAGACCCGAGTACAACCTCGCTGCCTTTCAAACCCTTACCCTCGACGACGACTACGAACCTTCACCCAAAGAGGACAAGAACACACACACACAAACAAAACCCAGACAGAACGTGTCCGGAGCCTTGTGACCGTCTGTTTCTACAAGAGCGTGAAATTAATTTTCCGAGCTAAGCCGACATGGACACGCGAAGCAAAAATTAGGTGGGTCTATGAGGTAAACAGCGAGATACGGTCCACCCGAACTGCGTGGGTTTTCCCCAGCCTTGACTTCTACGGCCGGGGCCTAAGCCACTGCAGACACTACCCGCACAAATTCGCTCTTCTCGGGTGTCGGGGTGGCTAGGTGGTTAAGCACCAAGTTCGAGCATTGCGAGTTGGAATCCCACAAACATAAAGCAATGATATTTTCGCTGGCGAACGTGTTTTCGTTGTGGTGTTCAAGTCTGTGGTTACATACTGGGTCCATACTGGTTGAATCAAAATCCTAAGTGTTTTCCCATGACTTTTCCCGTGCTGTTTTGGAAAGATTCCATGGAGGGAATTCCTCACTGTCCCTACACACAAAATGTAGTCGTGTAATCACGATGACCGTGTCGATGACGCCTGTAAGGAGCCAAATGTTTACCCCATTCTCGCGCATTGACACGCACGCGCCCAAGTTGTGCTTATATATATATCCAAGCTTTGTTTTGGATTCAACGACTTTTCCGTGTCTCTTTTTTTTTTTTTTTTTTCAGGTCCTGAAATTGTTTTAATTAATTCCATGACTTTTCCTTGATTTCGATCGCCTAGCCCTTTCTAAGACAGGTCTCCTGCCCTCACTCTCGACGGAAGGTTCCCTCCCCCTCCCCCACCCCCCACCCCTTCTGCCGTATCACGCACCTTGAGTCGTTGTGGACGTGATTCCACTGGAATGTAACTAACTCCTCAGGACTCGGCGGTAGAGCACCTTTCTTCCCGCTCTCCTGGCGATCCCTGTTTGCCCACACATCTCACGGGGCCCGTCCATTCCTCCCTCCCCCCCCCCCCCCCCCCCCCCCCCCCCCCCCCCACCCCCCCTCCTCCCCAACCGCTCCAACCTTGAACGATGACTTTTCCGAACGTCTGGCGAGATAGTCTTGCTATCTGGGCACTCTACTAAGAAAAGGTTTGTTGTGGGCCCCAAGACCAAATACCCGCCTTGCTAAGTACCGGCCGTCTTCTCTTGTCAAAACTCTCCCGAGCTCAAAAAAACACGACCGTCTCTAACATTCCTGCCCAAGACCTCTCGGGAACTGGGGAGCGTAGAGGAGGGAGGATGGAAAGGGAGGCCAAGGGTGGGGGGGGGGGGTGGGGGAAGGAGGATATGCTCCTGCTGATAAAAACGTGCGACTTTTTCCAGGCACCATTTATTTCCTCAGGGTGGAAGAGAGGGGGGAAAAACACACACACACACACACACACACACACACACAAACAAAAACAGAAATAAAAACACGCCTGTCCCAAAAATCCTCAACAGCAGCGCGCACGCTGAAAAGGGTAACGACCAGCACCCTAGTTCATACAGGAAAAAATGATCAACGAAACACAAAATTTATAAATTTATAATATAATAAACTCT
>JADBJO010003211.1:110000-147500 GCA_016801955.1 Conus betulinus
GAAGGGTGTGAAGGGGGGGGGGAGAACGGGGGGAGGTGGTAGGGGGAGTAGAGAAGGACGGGAATGTGGGTGGATGGGGCGAGGGAAAATGGGGCGGTGGGGGGGGGGGGGGGGGGGGATCAGGATCTCTTCTCCTCTGGGGATCTCTTCTCCTCCTCCTCCTCCCCTCCTTATCGACTTACCCGAATTTTTTACGGTGATTCGTTCTGCCTCCTTCCTTTTCCCTCCCCACCTCCCTCCCCTCCATCCACTTCCTCTATCTCCCCGCCTCCCCTCCCCCACCAACACTCTCCCCCTCAACCTCCCCTCCCACCCCCCTCCCCCACCCCTCTCCCCCCCCTCCCCCCCCCCCCCCCCCCCCCCTCGCAACTAGCTGTTAAGGTCTTTCCTCAACCTCTCCTTATCGACTTTCCAAGCGCTTCTCTTTTTTTTTTCCCCGCTTCTATCTCCTACTTCTACACAAAAGAAAACATATACCTTTCCTTTTTTTCTGTCTCTCTCTCTCTCTCACATGCCTAAAATAGTGTATTCAATCCAGTTTTCTTCCACCGAAGAGACAGAGAGAAAAAGAGAGAAAGGGGGTGGGGGCGGGGCAGGCAGAGAGGTACAGGAAACGAGGAAGACACACAGAGAGAGAGAGAGAGAGAGAGAGAGAGAGAGAGAGAGAGAGAGTCAGACTGACAGACAGCCAGCCAGCCAGCCAGGCAGACAGACAATCAGTCAGACTGCCTATTGACACAGACGCAGATGGATGACAGTGAGAGAGAGAGATGACTCTTACAACGTCATTCGTCATGAGGTTCACAAATAGTTTCACAAGTAATTACAAAGGCTTTTAACAACACCAGTTCTATGTTCATCTCTTTAAAAGAAAAAAAAAACTATAACTGACATAAGCTCATTCAACAGTACCAAACTCGACGTTCAACGTCGAGAGACAACAACACTTCACAATTAATGCTGAAATTTGTACTGTGACAACAACACGTCACAATTAATACTGAGATTTGTACTGTGACAACAACACGTCACAATTAATACTGAGATTTGTACCGTGACAACAGCACGTCACAATTAATACTGAGATTTGTACTGTGTGACACAACAGCACTTCACAATTAATACTGAGATTTGTACCGTGACAACAACACTTCACAATCAATACTGAGATTTGTACCGTGACAACAACACTTCACAATTAATACTGAGATTTGTACTGTGACAACAGCACTTCACAATTAATACTGAGATTTGTACTGTGACAACAACACGTCACAATTAATGCTGAGATTTGTACTGTGACAACAGCACTTCACAATTAATACTGAGATTTGTATGACAACAACACTTCACAATCAATACTGAGATTTGTACGAGTGACAGTTTATCTTTATGGCTCCATTTCCATTCGAATCGATCAATAAACTTAGCCTCGGGGGAAAAAAAAAAAAAAATAACCGCTGCAGAATTTCACAGCCGTAAACAACAATTTACTGGACCAGTAAACCTACCATTATTTCCAGCATGTCTTATTTACACAAGCAATTTCAACACATTCCCTATTACGAAAGTAAAATTGAAATCGAAAACAGACGAAAAAAAAAAAAAAAACCGACACATAACTTTCAACAAAGTAAAACTGAAGTAACACACACACACAAAAAAAAAAAAATACTATTCCACGGATAAAAAATTTGCTTTTTTTTTTTTTTTTTTTTTTTTTTTTTTTTTTTTTTTTTTTTTTTTAAGTTTGTTTCAATTTCTGACTGCCATCGCCTCACTCTGAAACCAAATGAAATCAAACTGTCTGGAAGTAAAACCTCCCTCATTTTCACCCCGAATTCCAGACATCCGCCCGCTCCTTTCCTAACCATGGAGTGTCCTTACAGATCCCTCCCTACCCCCCCCCCCTCCTGCCCCCCCCCCCCCCCCCCCCCTCCCCACCTGTACAAACTAGTAAACACCACTTGAGTCTTATGCTCGAGTTAAAACACACACACACACACACACACACACACACACACACACGTAAATTGCGCCCGAGTTTAAAAAAAAAAAAAAAAAAAAAAAAGAAAAAAAATAGGTTGTGGGTATCTTCACACACGAAAAGGGGGAGGGTAAAAGAGGGTGTCTGGGGGTGGAAGGTGGGGGGGTAGGAATGGATGGGTGGGTGGGAGGTCGGAGAATCTTGATCCTTTCCAATGGCAGCAGGCGTCCCATTCTTCCAACTCAGATAGGAAGGAGAACAGCGGTAGCACAATCCCGCCCTCCACAACGAGAAAAAGAGAGAGGGGGGGGGGGGGGGAATGAAGCGGAGAAAGGGGAAGTGAAAACCTATTAAATCCTTCACAAGCAGATTAAGTGTCGAGATAGGAGATTTGCAAGGACTGGGATAGTATTTACCACCCCCCCCCCCCCCCCCCCCCCCCCCCCCCCCCCCCCCCCCATCCCGCCTCCCGCCTCCCCCACCCACACCCCCCTCTCCTAACACACTTCTATACCTCCAGGCCCCTCTCCCTATCCTGCCACTCCCTTTCCTTCCCCCCCCCCCCCCCCCCCACACACACACACCACACACACACACCTCTCACACACTCCCCGCACACAGCCTTTCACGTTTCACCCACCACGGGAGATTACTTGTCTCCCGTGGTACTGCCCGTCCTTTTGGGAGTGGGACGGAGGGGGAGGGGGGGGGGGGGTGGCGTGGGATGGGGTGGGGTGGAGGGAGGTAGTCAGACCCCCTTTGCCGGAGGTCGTGAGGCCAAGTGGCGCCCACCAGTATTCAGCCGGCTACTTGTTGCCCGGTCAGCTAAAGCCTGACACTGCGGCGGGCAGGGCTGTAGTTCGTTAGTCGGCCGGCCTGGCCTGGTCTGGCCCGGTGGTGAAGCAAGCTAGGGGACGGTGGTGGCGGCGGCCGGAGGATCAGCCTGGGATTGAATCAGCCTGCTTTACCGGTCCCCCCTGTGACTCATAAAAACATTTTTTTTTTTCCTCTCCCTCCCGGCCCCGTGCTTTGCTTTGCTTTTTGCTTTACTAAACACGTGTTCGACGCTTGTCTGTACAGAGCTTTCAGACTCCCGCTGCCAGGGTGTCGCAGCAGCATTAGGCGGCTGGGACTGACCCGCCGGGCACAGTGGCGGGGCCAGCGGCTGGCTATACACACAACCAGCGAGTCAGTCACAGGATCGTGGACCCTTGCCCCCAACGCTACACGCCGCGGACACTGTGATATGCACTACATGGAAAAATATATACACTAAAACAAAAGACACAGAAGTTCGGTAAAAACACGATCAAATATCAGCGGCCAGATTGAAAACAATGACGAAGACTGCCACAACACATTCACACAGGTATAGCTCTGGACCTGCCAAAGAACTTGGAAGACAGAGCTGCGCTGTCGCAGAAGATTCAAGTTCTCTACGCTATCATTACACACCAGTAAACAACAGTAGTCGGAGGCAGCTTGCTACATTGTTTAACGCGTGCACGGTGAACGTTACTACAATCACATAACTCCCGTTCCTGCTGCCTTAATCTAGTCGCTTTATCTCTTCTTGGTTGGGTATGAGAGTCACATCATGGACTCTCTCTCTCTCTCTCTCTCTCTCTCTCTCTCTCTCTCTCTCTCTCTCTCTCTCTCTCCCCTCCATCCCACCCCCTCAACACTGAAGTAAAAACAGACTCCAAAACGAACCTGATTAAAGCAGGTCACAGACTGACAGAGGCAACCGCTCACACAGGGGCTGACCGGGTGGGTTTACAATGCCGCCGACTGTCGTGGCCCTATCAGGCGCTGACACAGACATAAAAACAATCTACACAACCCTCAGAGTTCAGCCAACACCGATCGGCTGCGGCGTTTCCCCAGTCTTGTAATTAGTACTTTATCATTTCAACCCAGCCGGCCACACAGTTTCCCCAGTCTTGTAATTAGTACTTTATCATTTCAACCCAGTCGGCCACACAGTTTCACCAGTCTTGTAATTAGTACTTTATCATTTCAACCCAGTCGGCCACACACAGCTTCCCCAGGCCCTCAGCAAACTGGTGTGTGTGTGTGTGTGGGGGGGGGGGGGGGGGGATTACACATCTAAGAGATAGCAGACAACAACAAAGAGACAAACGTGATCACCAAACGATGTCGTCGTAACTTTACACCACTGGCATTCTTATTCAATGTGTTTCAAGTTGCGCTTACAGCGCTCTGCCTGCCCCTTAGTCCCTCAATCCCAGACTGAAAACTAGGAAATCTATATTAAACAAGTAAAAAAAAAAAAAAAAAAAAAAAGGTCGCCTGGACACTGTAAAATGACCAGCTACAGCCCTTTGTGAGCCGTGTGCACAATCTCCACATCCAAATCGCCAGGAAAAACAACCAATCAACCAACCAGACAAGTTTTTAAAAAAATTCAGTAAAAGACAGGAGAGTGGTGTTGTCAAGCAAAAAAACAACAGACGACAGTAAAACAAACAAAAAGACAGCATCAAAAACAGTTAACAGTAAAGAGCAAGTTCCCAGCACTGAACTTCCAGAAGGCGACGAGGCCGTCTGTACGGAAAAAAGCCTTAGAATACGTGCCACGGAGACATTTCACTGGTTAGGCTTGCATTGATACTGAAAATGATACACTCGTACAACCTAGGGATTTATCTCTGGAGAAACCCATAAGCTTACGATTCTTAACAGGAATTAAGGATTCAAACCCGGAGAACCTACTAAGTCAGGACTGGAGAATCTAACGAGGACCCGAGAACCCCTTCTCTAAAGATCTAAGACTAGTCAAAAGAGAATTGAAACAGACTCTGGACATGTTTTAATCATGAACCGAAGGCTGAGAATTGGAGAACCCGTAACCCAATACCGGGGAACCCATGAATGAAGGAATGGGGACTCCTCCCAGCCCACCTTCACATTCTGAGTGCAGCCGATGACGCCGAAACGTCTCCTCCTGCCGTGCACCGCTCAACGGGTGCCAAAATACCCTACGGCGTCGACCAGAGGCATCCACTGCTCCAGAGGCCCTACAGTGAACAAGAAAGCCGACAGAGCCGAAACCTACTCCTCGTATGTACTTGATGTGTACGGGAACGAAAGCCTACAGGAGGACCACCGAAGGCGTGCCACACCAACTGGGCGGATGGGTTCGTCGCGAGGCCACACTGAATGCGACTGGGCATCCTCCTGTAGCGTCCTTACTTCGAGGCAGTACTCGAGGAACCCCACAGACGCATACCCCGCCCTCCAGCAAAGGTGCAGTGTCAGACTGTCAGGATCGACTACGAACGCCTGTCCTAGAAAGGCCTGGAAACCCCAGGATCCTATAGGCCAGCGCCATCCCCATTCCTACGTCATCCCACTCTCAATAAATGGACACGTGCAAGTAAACGAATATGAGGCAGACCTTCATCTGCATGATCATGTCACCGACACGCCACCAATGACAACATCATTCTAAAACAACGCCACAACGGAAAAACCACGCGCCACCCAACTACTCCTGGTCGACATGGCTACCTGCCCCAAGCCATCATTTCTCGTCTATACCTGGCTGTGTGGCCTCGCGTCGCTCCCCGACTTTCCAAGGAGAAGACACACAGCCGGTCGAATTCACAGAACGACCACACCTGATCCATCCAGCGACCAAGCCTGTCTGACTGCCAACAAAGAAAAACAACTGGCGCCCACAAAGGATGCTGGTCTCTAGTGGCAACACTTCATGGCTCACAACCCGAGCACCGTTTTCTCTACGGGGGAGACAGAGGCTGGGCAGGAGAAACGGTGTGAAGGCTGCACAGCAATTTCACTGTCTGCAATGTCACAAAAGGTGATTCAGGCCTTAACATCGCTCGGTTGTTTACTATCAGAAACTGCTGAAGTTCTGTTCAGTCTTTCTTTTCCCCCCACATTCTTCGAACACTCGTATTCTATTTGAACTTCACGCCGACGAACAAAAACAAAAAAAAAAAAAAAAAAGGTCCTTACACGACAGCCTCAGAAATGGAACACTTCAAAATCATGACCGTCCATTTTTTTTTTGTCTGCCCAACCCCAAAAAAAAAAGCAAAATTACGTTCAAACCTGAAACCAGACACATAAATGGACCATTAACTTGTCTACCGCTTTTCTCTACAACATACATCCACACATTTCCGCATCCCTTTGATGAGCACACCTAAGCTTGAGAACGTGCTACGTAGAAAACAGAAAGTCGTTAAAACTCCACGTCGAGGGAACAGACCTGCACAAGTGCAAGCGGAGTCTAGTTGTTCAAGCTGTCTGCCTCAGCAAGCTATGGAGCCGCATCACGGCCGACTACTCAGTCTGCAAAGCCATAGACAACTCAAAGAGTGAGCACAACATCTCTTCCGAACATCGACTACAAATCACAGCCTGTTCAACAACATCATGTGGGAAGAGCTCCAACAGACGAACGCACAGCTCTCCATGACGTCCGTCTGCTCTAAGTCAATCTGGGCTGTCCGAACAGGCAGCAAGGTGTAATTGCTAGCAAGGGAAGTCGACACCTCTGGCATTGAAATACATCATCTCGGACATCTAACGTGATTTATGACGTATAACGTCATTTCATGTCGCGTTTTACACTTACTTCTCCCCTGCTGGTAACAGATGCACCGAGACCGTTTATTCCACTACCAGTTATTCCATGCTTGTGCGCGCACGAGCACGCACTTAACACCCAACTACCTTTCCCAAACGATTACATGCGCCTTTCAACTTTAAATTCGGGTTGCAGCCATGCAAACGCGACAACTGACTACGGCCATCTCGAACACGTCGAGCTAAAAAACATCTGTGACGTAAATGAAAAACCACAGCAATATTCAGAGAGCTTTTTACGAGCTTAAAACCTGTACACAAAAAGTTAACAGCTATGCTTAAAAAATGTAACCCTTCACGTCTCAATTCGCGCTGATGGGCATGTTTTAGTTTCACGTGCTATCCAACTACGCAGGACATGACAAACTGTAATGATGCTTGGTTGCTTTTGTTGCTTCTCGATTTTTCAAAAAAAAAGGAAAAAAAAACTTGTTTATCCATAAACATTAACAGAGGTTTTTAACAAGTCAATGCCTTTATCACTCCATGTCCTTTACAGAACTGCGCAAACAAGAAAACATCACGACTACAGTTTGCGGGACAACATTCTAACACCATTTAAAAATTAAGATGCGAATGGGGATTTTCTCTCAATGATATTCACACATACAATATATATATATCAGAGACACAGCTAATACTGTCTTTTCTCCCCCCCCCCCCCCCCCCCCCCCACCTCCACCCCCCTCCCTCTCTCTCTCTCTCTCTCTCTCTCTCTCTCTCTCTCTCTCTCTCTCTCTTTCGATTCAAGGAAAACCATTCTCCCAGCTATAAATTTGCCATACCATGCAGGCAAAGACATAAATGGCTCAAACAAATAATTGAAGTTTCAGTTCACTATCTACAGCTTTCAACCCTAAAAGGTCGATAGGACTGAAATGAAACAGAATCCAGCGTTGGTGAAATCAAGACACACACACACACACACAAAATGAAATAAAAAAAAAAAAAAAAAAGAACACGAGCAGCCTGCAAAAGCTGCGTTCCTTGCATACACGATTCAAAACAGACACATCGATTTTCGGCAAGTAGGCTATGTCGTCTTCAGATTTCAGGAATGAGAGATGCAAAATTACACAAAATAAGATGTTTGTCGAAAATTCACTTTAAAGAGAAAAAAAAAAAAAAAGAAGCAGCGCGCGCACACACACACACATAAAACACCACCACCGCAAATTTTCCCCTTTCACCACACACTGTCACTCTTTGGAGAATCGATTCAAGTTATTCATAGTCCACTGTTCTTCCGACGCCCACCCAGCCCTCTACCCTCCTCCCTCCCTCTATTTGCAATTCTAGTTTTCAAAAGGTCAAGACAAAACTAGGGATGAGGTATGAATTTTCGTCTTTACACACTTCGTTCACAGTCACTTCCTGGCTACCTAACTGCCAGTTCCTTATCTCCCCACCCCCCCCCCCCCCCCCCCCCCCAAAAAAAAAAAAAAAAAAAAAAAAACAACCTCACGTAATACGTTTGCACATCTCCAAGCCTCACACACACACACACACACACACACACACACACACACACACACATTCACGATCTACCGTTAAGCGAAAGCGCTGACTTGCTCGTCTGAGAAAACCAAACGCTCTCATCCCCCCCCCCCCTTTCCCCCCCCCCCCCCCCCCCCCCCCCCCCCCCCCCCTTCCAGCAAGCCCCCTCCAGCAAGCACCTGCAGAAGCGTTGAAACAGTGGGCAGCCACTCTCCTTATTCCCCTCTCCCCCCCCCCCCCCCCCCCCCCCCAACACCTCTTCCCCCTTCGTTTTCCTCCAGCCCTCGACTCCACACACCAAGCCAACCCACCTTCACGGCTCCCCCACATTGCCAACAAGCCCCAGTCAGCCAGTGAGTAAGTAAGTAAGAAAGACGGACAGAAAGCGAGAGAACGTAGAAAACGTTGAGTGATAGTGACCTCGCCAGTCCCGAGGTCACGCCATTCGTTTGCTCAGCGGGGACAGTGTTATAAGGGCCTTGAAAAGACCTGATAAATGGATTCATCCCCCCCCCCCCCCCCCCCCGCCCTACCCCACCGGCTCCGTCTCTGTCATAACACCTGGGGTCGAGTCCATGGATCAGCACTTGTATGTGAACCTCTCCACGCGCGGTCCATCCACATGAACGGCATTCCTTTCCTCCCGCCTTCATTCTTTCCTCTCTTCCCCTACAATCCACCCCCCCCCCCCCCTCCCTCCCCGCCTCCTCTACCACCACCACAACTCCTCTTCTCCCTCGCCCCTTCTACCATTGCCAGAAAGTTTCTTGTCCTCGTTTCTGACCAAGAAATGACACATGGTCATCTCCTCGTATCCTCCCTTGTCCCATCAGCAGAAGTCACAGAGCACTGCAGTGTGTGTGTGTGTGTGTGTGTGTGTGTGTGTGTGTGTGTGTGTGTGTGTGTGCGCGCGCGCGCGCGCGCGCGCACGTGCATATGCGTGTGCATGTGTGCATATGTGTGAGTGAGATCTATCCACCCACCACCTGCACACACCCTGTCCCCTGTCTCATTATCCTCTCTCACACAATTCTTCTCAAACCTGATCACAAAAGATGTTCAAAAAAAAAAATCATGATCTGACTAACATAACTAACTCCTGGAGCTCATTTTTCTAACTACAGGAGCTCATTTTTCTAACTCCAGGAGCTCATTATTATTATTATTATTATTTTTTTAAAGGCCAGCAAGATGGAATGGGGGGAAAAAAAAAAACGCAAATCTGGACAAGAGTATTGGACAAGAATTCCACAGCTGCTTAAGTATGACGACTGATTTCCAAAATAACTCCAGGCACAAACCAGGGTAATAAGATATACAAATATAAAACAGGTCTACAGGTATACAATCATTTTTTAAGTATCATTACTATCATTACCATAATTTCTGAGCTGTGAGTCAAGGCATTTTCCTTGATTAGATCATTATCATTATTATAACTTCCAGTTGCTGAGTTGCCCATCAGCAGTTTTTCTAAGACCAAACAAATTCAGAAGAAAACCTACAAATCATAAGTCATCACAGTCACACACACACACACACACACACACACACACACACACACACTCACACTCACAAAATCCCCTGATGAAGACCCACACATTCGAAATATTGGAAGTAATTAATGTGGCTGGTTGCTTCTTCTTGGAATATGCATGCATGTAAAGACCAGTGCAGCATTAAGTGTGGGTGCCCAGGCCTAGCAAGGTATCATCTTCCCATGCTATGATCTTGATACTGATAATTTAGTGAACGCAGCAATTAAAGAATAGGCCATCCATTTGAACTGTTTTCAATGCCCTGACTTAGTTATTGACATTATTCTTACAGGCTATATAAACAGGTCCAATGATCAAGATGTAAATAAAACTCAAAATGTTTAAAAAGCAACAAAAAATACCCTGTAGGCAAAACAAAAAAAACAACTGAATGATATACATACACTGCACTTCCTATTCTACAAAAATGTGCTGTAATAGTGGCACAGATCCACACACACATTATATCCAGAGGCAGAAAAAATCAAATAAAACAAATGAATAAATCAAAAAAAAAATTTTTTTTTAAGAAAAAAACACCAGGCAATATGGACTGACAAGTTCACTCACTCTCACAGCATCCCTGCAAGAACTTCTAGAGCAGGAAAGAAATCACTGAAACTCTCCTCGTCTCTGCCCACCGGATTTTCTCACACGCAGTAGACAATAAACCAGAAATTTATAGACGACGCCACGATGCGACAAAACACCACATTGAAATTCAAAGTCACAGCCGGCAATTTTCCCTGATCTGGCGGAACCCCAGAAGTTCATGCAGCCGGACAATAAACCCCTGGTAAGCCCGGAAGACCTGTCTGCCCCCTGCATGTGATGATGAATGTAATTATCCCCAGCTGTCCAATCCATTGGCCATGCTCCCGCCCACTACCCATCCCTTAAACGAATGCTGGGACAGCCACTGTGTGTGATGTATACATATATTATCGTAAAAATCGGAGTCCTGTTTGGGGTGGAGAGACCGATTAGCAGTGGCAGTTCTGGGGGAGAGTGGCGAGATCTTGGGTTCCGTTTTCTCTCAACATCCTGGAGTGATGGGGGGCGGGCATCATAGCAATTATCAGACCTGAGGTTTTCACAACAGTGACTAGACTCAAATGTCAGAATAAAAGGTAAAGCTGTGCAATATGAACACAGTAACTGTGTTTCTCATAAACCTCAACTGGAGATCATCATGATATAACTGAAGCGCACACTGGCCACAGAATGAGACATCCAAAAGCATTCCTTGCTGTCTTTGTTCTACAGATAAAAAGACTGTGGCTGGGTGTCTGATTACTGCATTAGCCACAAAAAAAAACATTGTCCTGACTGAGCAAAAAGACTGCAACAATTCCATTCCCTAAAAGAAACAATTCCAGTTTATATATATATAGATATTATGTACATATACATACACTTCATTTCATCTCATGGCACGGACTTCATCTGACTCCCAGGGTTGACAGAACAATTCTTAGCGTTTAAATCAATCAAAGGAACAAACTGACCCTCAGTTTCATTGACACTGTAATCTGTGTAGTATTGTTATCATGGTATGTCATATTTGCTTCTCCAGGCCTGTATGTTTCCTGTTGACCTAGACAAAAGTGGATTTACGAACAGAATTTCATCTGCTGGTAAACCACTTTTTTTTGGCTTCTTTTACAAACGAAACTGACAAAGTGCATATTGCAAGAGACATCTCCGTTGAAAGCCAGCCCAGTCTAAAAGACAAGTGTTCAGGTCACCTCGTCTGGAAGGCTTCTTCGAGAGGGAGAGGAAGAAACCCCCCCCCCCCCCCCCCAACCTATGCAAATTTTAAACCATCAACAAGAGATCAGCTTCTTAATCCTTCGAGGTCTTGTTGTAATCTGAAATATTGTTTTTCCATCATCAGCCAGTTTGTTGGCAATACAACAGATTTTTTTTTGTCAATGGAGAGAAGGAGGGGGCGGGATGGGGAAGAGTAGGATACATCGTGTGGACTATGTGTGTGGATGAAAATACCTCAATCACAGCTTCAGCTCTGCTGCTTTGTGCACATTTCACTCCTATAAGGCTCCACTAAGCTAGCTGGACACAGACATAATAAAATCCTAGCATTATCAAAGCAATTATCTTTCTTGAGGTCAGTGCTCATGAAGTTTGGGTAAGACGTATTCTTTGAAGATTTTCATTTCTTCTTTCTTTTTCAATCATTATCTATATTGTATACACAATGATCATGTATAAAACAACCATATGTGGCTACAAAAAATGCTGTCCCTTTTTAAAAATTAGGATTATTATTTTTTTGTTTTGTTTTTTTTTTTTTTTGCAAAATAACATTACTTCACACAAAAACTGATCAATGATACAGATTTCGCTCTATTGGTCTGTGACAATATTTTCCCTGGCATCATTGTAATTTTACTTTTATGCAGACAAACTGACAGATAATATAATCAATATTCTTGAACTTACTAAATTACAACTATACACTTACAAAACACTTACTGCTACAACAATGATAATACCTCTGCGCTACAAAATACTTTGGACAGCGAATTTTATTTATATTCTATCAAAAACAGAATCAAATTAACAACACAATTTAAGCTCTTCATCAATATAATAAATGATCCTCTTTACAGCTCAAACACTAATTCTAAATATTTTATCAGCTGTCATGGCGCGGTGGTCAGTGTCATGGGTTTCCAGCTGGGGGCTTGTGTGTTCAAGTCTCATCACAGCCATCTAGCTGTGCAATTATTTCTCCCTGACAGGCTCCTACCCAGAGTTGTGTTTGCTGTGGGTTCATCTGGGAACCAGGGAAGAGTGAAGACAGCTAGGGCTGTGGCAGGACAAGCCAGGCTGTGGGTGAGGACAGGCTGTGGGTGAGGACAGGGGTGCCAGGCTGTGGGTGAGGACAGGCGTGTGGGTGAGGACAGGGGACAGGGGCTGTGGGTGAGGACAGGCTGACAGGCTGAGGACAGGGTGCCAGGCTGTGGGTGAGGACAGGGTGTCAGGCTGTAGGTGAGGACAGGGTGTCAGGCTGTGGGTGAGGACAGGGTGTCAGGCTGTAGGAGGACAGGCTGTGGGGGAGGACAGGGTGCCAGGCTGTGGGTGAGGACAGGGTGTCAGGCTGTGGGTGAGGACAGGGTGTCAGGGCTGTGGGTGGGGACAGGGTGCCAGGCTGTGGGTGAGGCCAGGCTGTGGGTGAGGACAGGGTGCCAGGCTGTGGGTGAGGACAGGGTGTCAGGCTGTGGGTGAGGACAGGGTGCCAGGCTGTGGGTGAGGACAGGGTGTCAGGCTGTGGGTGAGGACATGGTGCCAGGCTGTGGGTGAGGACAGGCTGTGGGTGGGGACAGGGGTGCCAGGCTGTGGGTGAGGAGGCTGTGGGTGAGGACAGGCTGTGGGTGAGGACAGGGTGTCAGGCTGTGGGTGAGGACAGGGTGCCAGGCTGTGGGTGGGGACAGGGTGCCAGGCTGTGGGTGGGGACAGGGTGACAGGCTGTGGGTGAGGACAGGCTGTGGGTGAGGACAGGCTGTGGGTGAGGACAGGGTGCCAGGCTGTGGGTGGAGACAGGGTGTCAGGCTGTGTTGGTGAGGACAGGGTGCCAGGCTGTGGGTGAGGACAGGGTGCCAGGCTGTGGGTGAGGACAGGCAGGCTGGGTGGGGGGACAGGGTGCCAGGCTGTGGGTGAGGACAGGGGTGCCAGGCTGGGGGGACAGGACAGGCTGTGGGTGAGGACAGGGTGCCAGGCTGTGGATGAGGACAGGGTGCCAGGCTGTGGGTGAGGACAGGGTGCCAGGCTGTGGGTGAGGACAGGGTGCCAGGCTGTGGGTGAGGACAGGGTGCCAGGCTGTGGGTGGGACATGGTGCCAGGCTGTGGGTGAGGACAGGGTGCCAGGCTGTGGGTGAGGACAGGTGCCAGGCTGGGTGAGGACAGGCTGTGGATGAGGGTGGGTGCCAGGCTGTGGGTGTGGGGACAGGGTGCCAGGCTGTGGTGGGGACAGGGTGCCAGGCTGTGGGTGAGGACAGGGTGCCAGGCTGTGGGTGAGGACAGGCTGTGGGTGAGGACAGGGTGCCAGGCTGTGGGTGGGTGAGGACAGGGTGCCAGGCTGTGGGTGGGGACAGGGTGCCAGGCTGTGGGTGGGGACAGGGGCTGGGTGCCAGGCTGTGGGTGAGGACAGGGTGCCAGGCTGTGGGTGAGGACAGGGTGCCAGGCTGTGGGGTGGGGACAGGGTGCCAGGCTGTGGGTGGGGACAGGGTGACAGGGTGCCAGGCTGTGGGTGAGGACAGGGTGCCAGGCTGTGGGGGGGACAGGGTGCCAGGCTGCCAGGCTGGTGACATGGTGCCAGGGTGCCAAGCTGGGGGGGGGACAGGGGTGCAGGGTGCTAGGGCTGTGGGTGAGGACAGGGTGCCAGGCTGTGGGTGGGGACAGGGTGCCAGGCTGTGGGTGGGGACATGGTGCAGGCTGTGGGTGGGGACAGGGTGCTGGGTGCTAGGCTGTGTGTGGGTGAGGACAGGGTGCCAGGCTGGGGTGGTGAGGACAGGGTGCCAGGCCAGGGGTCAGGACATGGTGCCAGGCTGTGGGACAGGGACATGGGTGCCAGGCTGTGGGTGGTGAGGACATGGTGCCAGGCTGTGGGTGAGGACAGGCTGTGGGTGCCAGGCTGTGGGTGTGAGGACAGGGTGCCAGGCTGTGGGTGAGGACAGGGTGCCAGGCTGTGGGTGAGGACAGGGTGCCAGTGCTGGGGTGAGGGGACAGGTGCCAGGCTGTGGGTGAGGACAGGTGCCAGGCTGTGGCTGTGGACAGGCTGACAGGGGGGTGAGGACAGGGTGCCAGGCTGTGGGTGAGGACAGGGGACAGGCTGTGGGTGAGGACATGGTGCCAGGCTGTGGGTGGTGAGGACAGGGGTGAGGACAGTGCTGTGAGGACATGGTGCCAGGCTGTGGGTGAGGACAGGCTGTGGGTGAGGACAGGCTGTGGGTGAGGACATGGTGCCAGGCTGTGGAGGAGGACATGTGCCAGGTGCCAGGGTGGGGACAGGCTGTGGGTGTGGACATGGTGCCAGGCTGTGGGTGAGGACAGGGTGCCAGGCTGTGGGTGAGGACAGGCTGGGGCCAGGCTGTGGGTGAGGACAGGCTGGGTGCCAGGTTGTGGGTGAGGACAGGCTGTGGGTGAGGACAGGGTGCCAGGCTGTGGGTGAGGACAGGGTGTGGGGGGGGGACAGGGTGCCAGGCTGTGGGTGAGGACAGGGTGCCAGGCTGTGGGTGAGGACAGGGTGCCAGGCTGTGGGTGAGGACAGGCTGTGGGTGAGGACAGGGTGCCAGGCTGTGGGTGAGGACAGGCTGTGGGTGAGGACAGGGTGCCAGGCTGCTGGGTGAGGACAGGGTGCCAGGCTGTGGGTGAGGACAGGCTGTGGGTGAGGACAGGGTGCCAGGCTGTGGGTGAGGACAGGGTGCCATGCTGTGGGTGAGGACAGGCTGTGGGTGAGGACAGGGTGCCAGGCTGTGGGGGAGGACAGGCTGTGGGGTGAGGACAGGGGTGCCAGGCTGTGGGTGAGGACAGGCTGTGGGTGAGGACAGGCTGTGGGTGAGGACAGGGTGCCAGGCTGTGGGTGAGGACAGGCTGTGGGTGAGGACAGGGTGCCAGGCTGTGGGTGAGGACAGGGTGCCAGGCTGTGGGTGAGGACAGGCTGCCAGGCTGTGGGTGGAGACCAGGGAGGATGAAAATAACACCATGGAGGTAATATTTGAGCTCTAAGGGACACAGATGACGACACAGGAAGCATGTTTTCAAGCAGTTTGTCATGTTAGCCTAGCCAAGAATCAATTACTGACAGTGACACTGTGCAACCCTCTTCGTTCTTCATTTGCACCAATGCAGCAACTGGTCAATGGTAAAAAATGTTTTAAGTCAATGAACCCATCAGTTGGTAAAGCCGGGAAAAAAATGTACGCATCCAAATAAAGCAAAGAAACAAACAACTTTCTTTTTTTCATTGATGCAGTGTTAAATGATAGTCTGCTGAATAAATTTTCAAAAATCAGTCTCTCTCTTGATCCTACTTAAAACTGACTATGGTTGGTAGTAAAACATACTTTCTTTTGTTTTACTTATAAAACCTGGTTTGGTTTTGTTTTGTTTTGTGTATAAAGCACTCTACTTGACATTCAGTCTTGGTATATTTTTTTTTTTTTCTTTTTTTGTACTTAAAAAAAATTCTTAGCAGCCTTCATTCAGCCTATGATTGGCTGGGCTGTGAATATAATGACTCGACTACGAGTCGAATAAGGTTTTTTTTTAAAAAAAAAAAAAAAAAAAGTTCTGTCCAATATGTGTCTAAAGTGTCTTAACCTTGGATAATGACATAAAAACTCAAATCCACATCATAACAAGTTTTTCTTTTTCTTTCTCACGCAGTCTGAGACCCTGGTAGTGGTACTTACTTCCATTACAAAATTACATATCATGAACTGATAGTAAACTGGAGAAAGTATTCTCAAAGATAACATACATTCTTTACATTACGACTTTCTGCCTACAGATTCTCACCAAAGATCCTTCTCACCAAAGATCCTTCCCAAGGTTTTCCATAGCTTTTGTTGGGTATATATATATATTGTTAGCCTGCACTTGTTTTCCCCCACTATATAATATCGAACAATTAATATATAATATCGTGGGGAAAACAAGTGCAGGCTAACAATTCTTCAATCATTATAGTAATGACCTGGCAAAGATTTGAACTAAAAGAAAAGGAAAAAAAGGTGTGTGTGTGGGGTGGGGGGGGGGGGGGGGGGGAGGTTGATGGTGAAGAAAACAGGAACATACAATTAAGAAAATATATTACAAATATGAAAAACCTTCTCTAGCTGCATGAGGGAACCATTGCAATCCCTCCCGAAGGCAGATCTATTCACACACTATTGGTATTGCCTGCTCCTAGGCCTTTCGTCCACTGGATCGGACTCATCAGGGAGACACTGCTGATTTGTGTCTGTGCTCTTGGCGTCAAATAGACATACCACAGTCCATAACTCTGTGGTGTTCTCACCACCCAACGGTTCAAAAAAGAATCCAACAGCACCCTAGAAGCAGCCAGCAAATGATAATAAATGAAACAAAATGAAAGTGTGGAGAGGAAAAAGGTTGCTTGCTGAAAAACCAAAAACATATGTATACATGTATGTAGTGTATGTATATATATATATATATATAAGTACACAAACTGCCTAAGAACAAGATTTCTCCACCTCTTCTGCATTTGTTGAAAGAACTGCCAAACTAGAAAAGCAATGAAAACAGCTATCTGGTGAACAATATGACTCAGCATGTTGAGAGTGGCTCAGCTCCAGCCAATGCTGAAGATGATAAAATGAGACTCAAACTCAAACTAGATATTGTAAAAACATCAGTTGCTCAGAGAACGAAAAAGGAAATAGCTTGTATTTACCTAGATGGCATTTTATAATTAATATGCCTCAATAATTACGTCCATTACTGCAATTTTTCAACTGAGTGCAACAGCTGTGCGGCGATTAAATTAAAATTTAATAACCATTTATGCCAGTGTCAAATCATGACAATATAGTTAGGTCCAGTCATACACCACTGAAGTCTTGTTCGTTAATTAGGAATGTAAAATAATTTGGTGTGTCATGCACGAAATGATGGAGCCCATGAACACTGGCAATATGTTTCCCACTGGCAGTGACAGTACGAACACTACGGTATTCTCCCCTGTCATGATGATGGTCTTGTCCATTTGATGTACATCTGACCATTCAGAAAGCTGTAGGTTTTATTCCATTTTAATGATTATTGCACCAGAGGCAATATATCCCACCCAATATTTCAACACTGATTTTCTTTCCAAGGGTTACTCTTTTTCATTCTGACATACAATAAATTCAGCAAATAAAAAACAACTGTGCGAAATGTTCGACTGTAAAATGCCAACTGTTATTACTATTAGAGAATTAACTAATAATGTGATCACAAATTTCTAACAGCTGTCTTCCACAACCGAGAAAAAAATGTGCCCATGTTCTACTCTTCAGGCATGCAAAACACCCCCCCCCCCCCCCCCCTTTACACACACACAATGTGTACACACACACACACACACACACAGTGACACACACACACCACACAGTGACACACACACACACACACACACTCACTCACACACACACACACACACACACACACACACACACACACACACACACACACACACACAGAGGTAGGGAAAAAAGGAATAATTACAATAACTTGTCAAAAAACAAACTGTTCTCTTCGGGTTATTCATGCTTAAAGAAACACAACATCAAAACATCTGTACAGCTGGAAAATTCTCTACACATAATATAACAACCAGTGAATCACACAATGATTTGAACTAACAGACTGGAAGCACAGTAAATGAACTCGATGTTCAAATGCTACAGGTGATAATACTGTTGTTGTAAACAACATGCCGGTACGCATGCCGCTGAATGCACAGTATCCCTACATTCATTCATAAAACTTCTGATCAAGGATCTCATTCTGACTGCCTTGTATGGCTGGATATACATGCACGAGTGTGTGTGTGTGTGTGTGTGTGTGTGTGTGTGTGTGTGTGTGTGTGTGTGTGTGTGTGTGTGTGTGTGTGTGTGTGTGTGTGTGTGTGTGTGTGTGTGTGTGTGTGTGTGTGTGTGTGTGAGAGAGAGAGAGAGAGAGAGAGAGAGAGAGAGAGAGGAGAGGTGAGTTTAATGTTCGTTCAGGTGTATCATTGTATGCTGGTGTGTAAGAATGTGGGTGTATATATGCACAAAGATTCTAATATATACATTATATATATGTATGCATGCGCATTAAGTGACTATAGCATAGACATATATATATTTATACTCTGTTGATGTTTAGTGGTTTCATTTCATTTCCACACACTCCCCATAGTCAGTCTTGATCTGTGAAATTTTTCATGTGTGCTGTGAGAGACTTGTTCATGAGATTTTTTTCATAATATATATTTGTTGACAAGCATGGGTTCTAAGAAATATCGGGTGAGTATGTATGTTCATGAACGTATGCCTGTGCGTGTTTGTGTTTCATTGTGAATGCATGGCATGTGTGTCTTTGGATGTGTGTGCGTGTGTGTGTTCATGTGTGTGTCACTCTGTGTGTGTGTGTGTGTGTGTGTGTGTGTGTGTGTGTGTGTGTGTGTGTGTGTGTGTGTGTGTGTGTGTGTGTGTGTGTGTGTGTGTGTGTGTGTGTGTGTGTGTGTGTGTGCGCGCGCACACGCGTACGCATGTGTGCATGCATGCATGCACGAGTGTGTATGTGAGCATATGTAAGTATTTATCTGTATGCTCATGTGCATGCACTAAACAAGTTCATTCATTTATAATCTTATCAATTTTTAATATATCATCTTGACATTTTGTGAGAGCAACAAACTAACAGGTATTCAGACAGTCACTACTGTGACTGAGCTACTGGCTGATCTTCAATCTCTAAGGATGTGTCTTCATTTGACAGCTCTGACAATTTAGTTTATAAAGGACTGACCAGTTTGAGTTAAACTGTATACTGAAAACAGAACCAATACACTTTCATGAGTATACACATATCACACATGAACACACATACATGACACACCAAACACATGTTGTCACACACACACACACACACACACACACACACACAACACACACACACACACACACACAATTTAAATCAAAAACAAAAATCCATGGCAGCTTTGGCACATTACCTTGAAAGTAACTCTTACAGTATCATACTTCCCAAGTTGCACACTTGGAGCTAACAATTCAAAGTGATTGCTATCAATGAAGTTTTTTTAACCATGCACCACATGATGCAGGTAACCACTATCAACAAGGAAATATCAGTAGTATTGCATACACATTTAATAACACTGGTAGTAGATTAGTAATAATAACTGTAGAATGTAGTTTTGTAACAGTATTTCTTTTTTTAATTTCTGAATCTTACATGCACGAGTGCTGAAACCAGACACTATAGCAATACACTGAAGAGGGGAAAAAAAAAAAGAAAAATGAATGACAAATAAATTAAGCTCCAAGCATTTGCTAAGTCATGAACCACATATTCATGAGCATACCATCAACACAAGTACACATGTGAAAAATAAGCACTCACACACACACACATCTCCAGTACCACACTGATACACATGATATTACAGTCCAACTGAACAGGAAGGGTACACACACACACACATCCACACACACAGTCACACACACACACACAGAACACACACACACAACTACACAATTTATCATCAAAACAAAAATCCATGGCAGCTTTGGCACACATACCTTGAAAGTAACTCTTACAGATCATACATCCCAAAGTTCACTGCACACTTGGAGCTAAACAATCAAAGTGATTGCACACTTGGATCAAAGTGATTGCTATCAATGAAGTTGTTTTAACCATGCACCACATGCTGTAGGTAACCACTATCAACAAGGAAATATCAGTAGTATTGCATACACATTTAATAACACTGGTAGTATTAGTAATAATAACTGTAGAATGTAGTTAATGTAACAGTATTTCTTTTTTTAATTTCTGAATCTTACATGCACGAGTGCTGTACCAGACACTATAGCAATAGCACTGAAGAGGGGAAAAAAAAAAGAAAAAAGGAAATGACAAATAAATTAAGCTCCAAGCAAGCATTTGCTAAGTCATTGCAGTATGCATATTCATGAGCATACCATCAGATACAGAGCAATGCAGCAAATGGAACATTAAGCACACACAGTGCACACATCTCCAGTGCCACTCTGATTCTCATGATATTACAGTCCAACTGAACAGGAAGGGTACCCCGATTGGTGTCAGACATCCAGCCTTAGTCAATGGCAGACAGAAGGCACTGTTGTGCAGAACTAGCACATGTCTATCATCAGTCCTGAAGTGCGTGTGTACTTGCACCACAATTATTCACAATGGGTTCGTACTGTCACACAGTAAACTCACAGGGCACAAAAAAAAAAACACACAGTCACACTCATCAGAACATAAAAACTTTCTACCTAGGATTCAATCAAGGTTGGCGCATCAAGTTTTTATTTGATAGCAAAAACAAATAAATGAATAGATAAATAATAACATAAAAGAGAATAAAACAGACAAAAACTGAACTAAATCATACCAGTAAAGAATGTTTGTCACTTTTACACTAAGTGGAAGACTTTTTCACCTTTCCCCAGTATAGTTTGACTAGAGTAGATCTACATTCATCCCCATTTTCCAATGATAAAATGAAGCCCTAGGAAATATTCAGAAAGCTTTCCTTCTGAAAATCAACCACTAAAATGGGTATAAACTACAAAATATGGATAAAGCTAAAATAAAATCGGCAAGTAAAAAAAAACACCTTATACTGAAACAATAAGTGTGACAGTGTGACAGAGTGGGATGAACAGAACATGTGTTCGAAATTCGTTACAGGGGGATTTTTCCCTCGGAGTTAACATTGGTTTGGACTCCATTCCCCATACAATCCTTCAAATGAGACAATAAAGTGAGGTTCCATGTGTGAATGCATGCACAACATCTTGCACACACGTAAAATCCTATCACCAACTTTCGGAAGAGAAGGCCAGTTTGGCCGTTGGTATGGATGACACCTTGCACTTAGCATGCACCTTCCCAAAGTTGGAGTATGGCTACCTTAATGGCGGGATAAAAAAAAAAACAGTCATACACACAAAAGTGTTAGAATCTTCGACTCAATGAAGGTGGACACTCAAAGAAAGAAGAAGAAGAAAGAGGTAGTTCTGATGTGCCTCCAAACGATAATTATCGTTTATGAAAGATTAAACAGCAAAGGCACTGACACATTCCACCAGGAAAACCAAAAACAGAAGGGAAAAATTCCAAAAGCAAAACAAAAATGCATAGCAAAGAATGCGACTGACTCAAATGCAGATCATGACCAAAAAACCGTAAGTCTTACTGTAACTAACTGTACTAACAAATGATACATTACAGTTTACACTTACAGACAAAACAAATGTGCAACAATGCTAGCTGTACTTGCCAATGATAAATTCAGCCTCCCAGTCCCAGTCCCTTTCTATCATACCCATTTTCTTCACACTCTAATTCTAAACACTGTAAATGGCATTCACTCTATAGTTTTTCATATAATGTATACAAGTCAAGTTTAACTGATGCACTTTTCCGTATCACTCTGTGTGCAGTTTTGGCCAAGCATATTTGTTTAATAAAAGCACCCCCACTAACATCAAGCTGAGTTCCCCGTCCCTTTGGAGGGAAATAAGTGGCCTTGATATTTCAACTCGTAAAGTCAACTGTCCCCCATAGTTTCCAAATCCCAGAAGTCAAACAGAGGCGCACGTCAGGAAAACTGCCAGTTGACTGACTGAGTGAGCAAACAGGATTCAGCTCGGCAGAAATGCGTCTGTGCCCCAACTACTGAACGTGATCTAAGTTCAAAACTGCCCTCGATCCGACAAGAAAGTGGAACAAGGCTTTGGAGGCTGAAACGAGGGTTTTTAAAATCTAGCAACCGGTAGCAGAATACGAAGCACGTTGTTTGTTATACATGCAAGGCTAGGATCACCCGACCTCCTGCATCTACCAAGGCACTTGAAATCAGCACACACACACACACACACACACACACACACACATGTACAGTCGACTGCACACACATACACAGTCTGCTACACACACACATGTTCTGCATCAATTCTCGTTGGTCCGATAAACAAACGCCGAGCCCTCATCGAAAGTTTTCTCAAATGATTCCGTGATCGTCATCACGACCTATTTCGGCAAGAAAAACAACGACAAGAGCACTGATGAGACGAGGATGCTACCTGGCGAGCCGGCAAGATTTCTGTGCTATTTTTTACTCTTTGACAAAGAAGCGATTGAAGAAATTCCTTCACCGACGGCAGGTTAAGTGAGACTAAGTGTAAGTGGGACCCTGCTTCGCATGAGCAACACTTTGGTGTGAAGGAATGTGGCGCAATCACACAACAAATGGAGCGATCGAGGCATAGCATCAAAGTGCAACACTTACCTTAGCTTCAAAGAAAGTTATGATCCCATAATCCGTTCGAAACAAACTCGAAATGGTGCAAATTCCTCCTTAGTTTCTTCGCATTTCGGGCCCTCGTTCAAAGATGGCGGTGAAACGCGAGAGTTGCCGGGCAGTTCCGAGCTCTGCCGAAGCAGTCCGGACGTCGCGTGCTGCACCCCCCTCAGGCCACAATAGCCCGCCAAAAGAAAAAAGAAAAGAAGAAAAACTTCGGCAAAGGTGTGTGGAGTGGTGGTTTAGTGAGTCGAGCAGCGATCAGGGCTTTCTCATGTGGACTGTGTAGTATTGATGATGGTGTGGTCCAACCAGTTTTGATTATGTAAATAAGAGTGCTTTGATGTTGTCTACTGTGTTTTGCTGTTTTCAGCTTTGCTTTGTCATTGAGCGGTGTGTTGCTATGACGAGTGATGAGCAATGGGTCAGTCATATTTTGTGTGCGTTTTGTTCAGTCATATCGGCGATATGTGTCGTGTTGTGTCGTAAGATATCCTGTTAGGTTTTGTTACGTTCTGCTACATCATGTCGTGTCGTTTTGTTTTGTTTTGTTTTTTGGTAAATTGTGTTGTATTACTCGGTGTCGCACACTGATAATGATGTTTTATGATGTATTGCATCATGCTGACCCATATCGTGTTTTCATACTGTGTCGTGTCGCTTTATGTAGTGTCGTGCTGTGTTGTGGGAAAACTGTGCCACACCTTGGAGAAGTATTCTCACCGTTGTGCTGCGGCCGTGTTGTGTTGTCTACTCGCGTGTACATCGAACTGTGTCGTGTTATGTCGTGCCAAGCCTGTTTGTGTGTACGGAGTTGTGTTGCAACGAGATGCCCTGTGACCCGCCGTGTCAAACTGTGTCGAGCTGTAGTCGTCTACCGCCTTGCCTTAGTTCGTGTTGTGATGGGGTTTTTTTGTTTTTTTTTTTTTTTTCCTCTTTTTTCTTTTTTCCCTTCTGCCTGTTTCTTTGTTGGTTGATGATTGGCCTTTCTTTGTTATCGTGTACTGTCTTCGGCCTTTGTGGGCCATTCTCCCACGGTTTGGGGAAATTCTGTCACTTTTTTTTTTCTCTTAACCCTAAATGATGACCAGCCAGTTTTTGTGTTTCCTTTAAATCTGGCCAGTAAGTAGTGAAAATTGTACACTCTCCAAAGTGGACCTAGCTCTCCAAAGTCTAGGTGCCCATTTGGTTTTTTTTTCAAACGCATTTTGTGGGATTTAGATGTTTTATAATTCATCAAGAGGAATGCCTGTCCTCTCAGTACAGCTTGACTGTATTTTCCATACGGATGTTAACAATGTGACTGCTATGACCAGAATTGCTTTTGTTTGTTTATTCATCTAGACATAGTCGTTTTGATTATACGACCTGTTGAGGATGTTTCTCTTCTTTTCTTTTCTTTTCTTTTCTTTTTTCTGTGTGAGCTTGCCGGGCCTGAAAAGGATGTGTGTGGTCAGCTGGACTAGACAATGCCGAAAATTTGAAACGCCAGTGTGGTTTACGTGCTAGTGTGCATTGTTGTGTATTGCACGGATTTGTGTACTGTGTCATGTTACACAGTATTGTGCTGTGTCAGTGTTGTTGTACGTGTCAGCGTGCATTTGTGTCGTGCTGTACTGTTTCGTTTTGTGTCGTATCGTGTCGTGATGTTAGTGCTTTTATGTGTTAAAGTACAGTCGCGTGATGTACTTAGCAGTGTTGTGTGGTAGCGTGGTACGTTGCGTCGGCGATGTTGTATGCGTGAGTGTGCAGTGTGTTGTGTTGTGCTGTGCTGTGCCGTGCTGTGCTGTGCTGTGATGCACCGAGTTGTGTTGCTTTGTCCTGAGTGCCATTAACAGTGTTGTATGTGTCAATGTACAGATGTAATGTGTTGTGTATTGTTGCGCCGTATTGCCTTGTATTGAATCAGTATTGCTGTATGTAGCAGCGTGTTGTATTGCAGGGCGTCGCGTTCTGTTGCATTGTACTAGAATGTGTCAGTGTTAAATAGTCGAGTTGTATTGTGTCTTTGTTGTGTCATATTACCTCGTGTCATGCCAATGCTGTTGTTTGTGTTAGTACGCGGTTGTGATGTGTTGTGTTGTGTCTTGTTGTGTTGCATCACGTTGTGTTATGTAAATGCTGTTGTTGTATGGTCGATGCGAAGTGAAGTGTTGTTTTAGAGTGTCGGATTGTGTGTTTATTCTGTCATACTATGTCATCACTTTCGTATTGTTAGTGTACAATCCTGTGCGCTGCGTTGCGCTGTGTTGGACTGTTTTCTATCAGAGTTGTGGTATGTGTCAGTGCATGTCAGTTTTGTTATGTATCTTGTTGAATCGGGCTGTGTTGCTCCTGTTGTTCAGCGAATCATGCCATGACTGAGAAAAAAAGAGTACAAATAAAATCAGATTAGATTCAAAACGGTTAGAGAAACACATTATGAAATTATTCATAAATGAATAAAAATGAAGAAAAGCGTCACTAAGCCTGCAGACCGATGCAGTTTCATCAAACCAAGCCCCGCCTTGGCTTAAGGCTGTGTCACGCCTATTGACTTAGGCTGGAACAGCAAGGCTACATCAAATGTTGTTATGCTCTGCATAGTTATGCGGGGATTGTCTTCAGTTGTGACAAGCTCCTAGCATAACATTATCAGTCTCCCAAATCCCCCCGAAGTCGGAGTGTGGCTGCCCACGCGGCGGGGTAATCAAAAACGGTCACACACGTCATGTTCTCATCCCCAGCTGATGCATTTGTACCATAGTGTGTTCAAGTACTTTGGCTGTTCGGATGCTCCCTGGAGTCTTTTCGACAGGGTACGACGACACAACAACAACCTCAAACCATGCACTGTCTCAATCTGAGTGAGAAAATATAACACGTTTCTAAACCTTGACAGTTGGAATGTCATCCGATGCCATCATATATAGTACTTAAGAGCATGTTGTGACAAACAGCCTGCTGTGGGCTCCATTGCAAGAGAACTGGGTGGGGGGGGGGGGGGGGGGGGGGGGGGGGGGGGGGGGAGCAGAAGCAAAAAAGATCAGCAATTGTTCTAAATTAATTGGCACCAGTACTACCAACAAAGACAGATAATTGTACATTTTCAGTCAGGCGCGGAGTAGAGAGGTGAACAGTGAAACCTTTCATTCCCACGGTGACAGACGGAAAACTGAAAGGCACGTAACTCCAAAGTAAAGCTGCTAGAGATACCCGTTCACCAAGCGCACACGCAGCTAGGGGCGCACAAAACGATCTGAATGTGTTATCAACAGCGTGGCGACCTTAAAATCAAATAGAAATAATTAACGGCTCGTTGAACTGTTCGTATGATGTTATTCATATGTCGTTAAATCACAGGTTGCCTGAGTCGTTCGATGCTTTAATTTAACGGCTGAAACATGTGTTTTCTCCCAGTACCAACCACCCAAAACGAGAGACAGACAGACAGACAGACACAGAGAGAGAGAGAGAGAGAGAGAGAGAGAGAGATATCCTCTGAAAGAGGTGTCCACTTAAAACTACCACATCCACACCATCAGCACCATTCCCATCCATGACTTCCATCGCTGTCCTGGTAAACGACAGCCGAAGTATTTCCAAACAGCTGAAGTCCAGTCAAGATCATTTCCAGGACACACTGTAAATAACTGTGTCCGTCCTCTTGCTCCAGTGCGTATTGAGCACGTGAGTCATCGCACACAACTGTACGTCCAGTTCAACCTTCTTCTTCTTCTTCTTCTTTCTGATGAGGAGTCGGCACAGCCATTCCTTTTTGTATATTAGCTAATCTCTCTTCTGTATATTTGCCTATCCATCAAAAGTAGAGGGTACACAACGATTCTGCTGCTAGCTTTAGCGAAGGTCTTGTGGACATGAGGTCGTATGCACGCGTGTGCGCGCGCGCGAGCGCACACACACACGCGCGCGAGCGCGCGCAAGCGCGCGCGCGCGCACACACACGTACACACACACACACACACACACACACACATACACGGGTAAAAAAGAGAGAGAGAAAGAGAGAGAGAGAGAGAGAGAGAGAGAGAGAGAGAGACTCACTGGCTAGATTATGGATTTTTTTGTTGTTGTTTTTTTTTTGGGGGGCGGGGGGGGTGCATATCTTTCCGTCTTTAACTGCAGACTACTATCTCTTGTTAGATTGCATTAGACGATCTCTAAAACTCTCGGGGAGAAAGTGAGAGAGTGTCTTTGGGGGAAAGGAGGGACGGGCGGACAAAAGAAAAATAAGGGTAAAGGGGGGAGAGGAGAGAGAGAGAGAGACAGAGACAGAGACAGCGAGAGGGGGGGGATGGGGGAGGGGGTTCAGAAGTAAGATAAAATGTCCAGTTCTCTCTCTCCTCTCTCTGTCTCTGTCTCTGTCTCTCTCTCTCTCTCTCTCTCTCTCTCTCTCTCTCTCTCTCTCTCTCTCCTCTCTCTGTTGACGAAGAACTACAATCCAGCCATACCTGAGTGTATTGTCAACATACTAAGTTCTTTGTATCTTTCCACATACTTAGTTTCAGCTCATTTATTACTCTCTCTCTCTCTCTCTCTCTCTCTCTCTCTCTCTCTCTCTCTCTCTCTCTCTCTCTCTCTCTCACGAGGATGCAGCAGGTTCTTTTTCTTTTTCTAACTTTGAGGTGTAATCGAGGAAACGTCGCAGAATCTGAATTCCATGTAGACTTCCTTTTTTCAAACTAAGATTAACCCTCCCCTTCCCTCTCTCTCTCTCTCTCTCTCTCTCTCTCTCTCTCTCTCTCTCTCTCTCTCTCATATGAGATTGCACTTTTTTTCAGACGATTTAATGTTTTGGAATATTCGAAAAATGTCTCTAGATCTAAGAGAGACAGACAGACAGACAAAATGTCTGGAAAGAGATGGCACAAAGAGTGATTGGCGGAAGGAAACGGGTATGCTCGTGTGGACGCTAGAAGGAAAGGAGGGAAGCGGGAAAGGAGAGGAGGGTGCATGACGGGGGGGGGGGGGGGGGGGGGAGGAGGAGGGGGGGGGGGAGGGAGGGGGGGGGGGGTACCAGTTTGCGCGGGTCGGGAGGGATAGGTGCTGAAAGATGTGCGGGGGAACTAAATCAGTCATGGCAGCTACTCAGCGTCACTTTCTCGGCACACACACACACACACACACACACACGCGCGAACGCGCGCGCGCGAGCATCTGTTATGCGACTTGTACATGACACAAGCGAAGACTTTTGTTCAATTCAATGTGAATGCCAAAAACGTTTGCAGGAAACCCCACTGCTGGTGAAAAAAAAACTGTCTCCAAAAGTGACGTCAGAATTAACTGTCCCATGCATCGTATCTACGCAAGTAACCACCTGAATATGTTACGAGGTGTGTCAAGTGTAGCGCATATTAAACAAAAGTACCATCGCGTGTATGTGTTTGAAAGCAGTCCTTGACTGAAGAGAGAGAGAGAGAGAGAGAGAGAGAGAGAGAGAGAGAGAGAGAGATTCAATATAATTCAGTTTAATTATAGCCCAGCTAGTCAAATCAGGGCGATCATCTCGTGAAAATCAGGTCCTAAGACAATTGTTAAAAATCGAAATGACTTTTTTTTTTTTTCAAATGACACAAATGTTGGCTTTTTTTTTTTCCATTTTCCTTAGAATATTAGATCTGAGAAAAAAAATCTTTCTCCTTCAAGAATAAAAAAAAAAAAGAAGAAGAAACTCACAGGGAGTGAAATATTTCTGAGCAGGATTTTTCAAAGATTCTCTGTGTAATTGTTTATGTCTGACATCCGTTGAAGTCTAAACACTTTACGTGTTTAGTGAGTGGTACACACACACACACACACACACACACACACACACACACACACACACACACACACACACAGAGACAGAGAGACAGACAGAGAGAGAGAGAGTTTCGTGGTAACTGCAAGGTTACGTTTCATTTTTCAGTCGTATATACCAGCGGATCACACTGGGGTGTCTGCGGGCACCACACAGTGGGAAAAATTGTCCCGTCCTAAAGATAAAGGCAACTCCAACATACACATAGGTACATGTGTACACGATTCACTAACAAAGAATGGGAAGAAATATTCTTGGATCTTCAAATGAGTTTGAAGCAGATAAAGAGTTATTTTGATGACAGTACTCGCCACATCTCGATAGGCAGACAGACAGACATATAGACAGACAGATAGATGGATAGATATAGATAATAGATAGATAGATAGATAGACAGACAGACAGATAGATAGATAGATACATAGATAGATAGATGGATGGATGGATGGATTTGGTGCAGGGAAGGAGGAGGGAGAGGTTATGCAGCTCACTCAAACAACGTTTCTACTTACTCCGTTCACACATCCGGAACAATAGAGGCACATACTTCACCATCATTTCAACATGCATAATCACTTAGGCTACTCCAAGACTTTATGTATGACCATTAAAAAACAGTGCATAGACGGCGCGACGCTCATCAGACAGAGAGAGAGAGAGTTGAAGTGAAAAGTAAAAAACGAGGAATGTAAAAAAAAAAAAAAAAAAAAAAAAAAAAAAAAATCTGTTACGATTTTTCGACAGTCTGCTCTTTAACTTTTGTCAGTGAACGACAGTCCTGAAGAGTTTACGTCAAAACTGGAGTGACATCATACGAACGATGCTAAAAGAGGAATTGTTTCATAACATTAATGTCATCGCCCGAGTGATGTAAACTCTGTATCATCACCCACGCCCCAAGCAATATATACCACACACACACCACCTCATCTTCTTTCTCACCAATCCCACCTCCTCTCTCTCTCTCTCTCTCTCTCTCTCTCTGACAACCACCATGGTAATTGTACCAGGGGAAATAACTGAGTGGCTATCAAATGCAAGGGACCTCAGCACATGTAACTGACGATCAGTCATGTGTGTGGTCAGGCCTTGTGGATGCTTCGTTTGCAACTTACGAATCCAGAATGTATCTCTTAGATCTCTACGAGCGTCGCTGTCCACATGCTGTTTCGTCAGTGGGCATACGACGCATGTCTCGAGACGAGTGGTTGTGCTTGTTGAAGTGATGGGTGATGGGTGACATGGGTGGCAATATTGTTCTGGATGTGTGATCCGATGTAAGTAGAAGAGTTGTTTTAAGTGAGCTTAGTGTTTCTCCTATATACTGAGCAGAGCTATTATAACACATTCAAGCTTCATATTCTCCTATATACTGAGCCCCCTTGCATTTAGTGCAGCTGAATAGGTGTGCACGATGTTTCTTGTGCTGCAGGACACGTCGTGCCGAATGGTGAATCTCTGGGCCACCAATGTCGCTGCCCAGAGTTCTGACGTGCTTCTACCACATGCTTCTTACTGACAACACATGCTTTATTCACACACACACACACACACACACGCGCACACGCACACACACACACACACACACACACACACACACACACACACACCATATATATATATATATATATATATATATATATATATATATATATATATATATATATATATATGTGTGTGTATATATATATATAAAAGTAGCATCGGTTCGTGAAGAAGCCTTTTGACGAAAGCTTGGATAAAAAAATGAACTCTGTGGGCGGTGTTGACAACTTATTATTTATTATATATATATATATATATATATATATATATATATATTAAAAGTTGGATTAAAAGGTAAGCATATAAATCAACAGCGCTGTTTCTTGCTGGTGCACCTTACCTTTTAATCCAACTTTTAACAGATGCCGTTCCCAATTCGGTTGAGCACTTTTCTTAAATTGTTGTTGGTTAGCAATACCATTATATATATATATATATATATATATATATATATATATATATACATACATACATACATATACATACATACAATTGCCCGTATGTTGCAACTTTGTGCAGATGCTGCGAAGTGGGCACAGAATACAAAAGCGTTGGAGCCATGTTCATTACAAGGCATTCCACAACGCAGTTGACCTATTTTAAAATACTGATGAATGAAATGATTGAGCTTTTGTATGAGATTGTGAGTGTGTGCTTATTTTGAAAGTTTCAAACTGTCTATTCAAACTGTGTATCTGTTGTCCTGTAATCTGTTTGTATCTTTGGCAGAACTAACACCGTTTCTTTTGAAAGGTTCAGATTTTTTTTCTTTAAATCTTTTAAACGGGATATACTCTTATGAAAGAGAAATGGACTATTCAAATGTATGTTTCATTAGTAGTGTATGCACTTAAAATACGGGAGAAAAAGATGCTATTGGAGATTTTTTTTAAAAGGTTAGTTATCTAGTATTTGTGTGAAATGAATAAGCAGATGAAAACTGGGACCATTGATTTCAAAAACATCTTGCAGATGTGTCATACTAGAAGGACATGAACGCCGCCGCCATTAGGGAAAAAAACCTGAGGGGGAGAAATGCCGTACAATAAAACAAAACAACCAGTGAAGAACAACAGCGTGAGAACGCTGGGGGGGGGGGGGGGGGGGGGGGGGGCAACAATGACACAAAGAAACTTATTAGATTGTGAAACACCCGACCAACCAAAGCAAAATAAGATGAACAGCATTCAGAACAAAGACGGCGACTTGTCTCACACAGGAAGACGACGTTATTAAGAGGTGGATTGAAGTTGCTCTGAGCTGTACAACAAACACAACACAGGAGGTCCAAGTGTGCCAACAGCACAGGATTCATCAAGTAAGGATGACTTCCGAGATTCCATGCAGAGGACACTGCTGATGAAATTGGGGAAAGCCACAGACATCGACAGCATCCCTGTAAAACTCTTTCAAACATGGCGCAGATGCAGTAATTGAAACACTGCCATCTGAAACAAAATCTGGTTCACTAGGAAATGGCCCACGCCATGGACTCAAGTCACTAATCATGACCCTTCCAAAGAAAGGGATCTCCCAACACTGCCAGAACTACCGCAATATAAGCTTGATAAGCCATGTCAGCAAAGTGATGCCCAAAACCATTCTGATCAGACTGCAACCAACCATTAGCAGATACTATCATTGCCGAGGAACACAGGCTGGAATCCGCAAAGGCAGAAGTATGTTCAAACAGATTGTTTACCTACGTACCTTTACGAAAAAAACATATCCAGCACCAGAGAGACTTCTGCCACATTTTCATAAACTTCAAGAAGGCGTTTTGACAGAGTCTGGCGGGAGGAAGTACGGGCCACAATGAAGAACTTCAGCATCGGGCAGAAACTCGTCAACACCATCCAAAAACTGTTTTTCGAATCGACCAGTGCGGTGTTCATACACGGTGCTATTGGAGAATAGTTCCATACTTCATTTGGAGTTCGTCAGGGCTGCCTTCTATCTCCCTCATTTTTCAACATATTCTTGGAGCGCCCTATGACTGATGTACCTGAAGATCATACGAAGATCAGAGTCACCACTGGAGGAACCTTCGATCTGAAGATGACATCGTTGGCCTGGCAGGCAGTGAACAAGACTTCGCCTAGCTTGCTGGACTGGATGGATGAAACATCAAAAAGATACGGCGTGGAAATCAGCACCGAAATGAACCAGCCGATGGCCAGTCACGACACCACTATCAATACAGATAGGACTGTCCATGGTCAGAAGCTAGAATCTGTTCCACAGTTCACTGACCTGGGATCAATTTTTAACAGTGAGCGATCCAAATCAGGAACCCTCTTAAGTGTAGACAAGCCATCCGCAACACACCGTTCAGATTAAAACCTGTATGAAAGGGACTAAAACATCTCCGAAGAAACAACAGGCTCTTGCATACCCGATATATTCCATCTTCCTCTACGCCTACAAGACATCGACTCTTATGGTGGATCTGGAAGGAAGAATCCAAACCAAAGAAGTGAGATGCTATTGCAAGAAACTAAACATCAGATACACTGATCACATTACTAATCACCACGTGCGTCAAACCGTCAAACAGCACTTAAGACCATACAAAGATCTACTGACAGCAGTCAGGAAAAAAAAATTATGTTGGTGTGTCCCTATAACAAGATCCAATGGCGTTGCTGAAATAACCCTCTTGGAACTGTTGAAGGAGGGAGACGGACGGGAAGATAGAAAAAAGCCTGTGCTGACAACATTGCAGAATGGACAAGGAAACCATTTGCAGAGACCCAGGTACCGGAACACGAACCACGGAACTGGAGGAACCTTGTGAACTGAGTTACGGGATGAGAAGAAAAAGAAATATTGGGTTAACCTGTTAAACCATGTGTGTGTGTGTGTGTGTGTGTGTGTGTGTGTGTGTGTGTGTGTGTGTGTTTGTGTGTGTGTGTGCGCGCGCGCGCGCGCTCATTCGTGCATATATGTAAGCATGCATACATGTATGTACGCATGGATGCATGCATACTTGTATGTTTGTATGTATATATGGGTGGATAAATGGATGCATGCATGCATGTACGTATGTATGTATGTATGTACCTACGTGCGCATGTACATATGTGTTATGTATGTATGCATGTATACGTACGTACAAAAGTATCTACATGCGTACGTACGTATGTATGTGTGTATGCATAATCATTTTGCATTGAATTTTCTACTGACTTTATGCACTTGTCTATGTGCGTAGTCAAAGAAAATAGACAGTCAACAAACTAACAAGCACATGTACTACTGTCCACACTACTTATACAATTCACAACACGAAAGCCATACTATTGATATCTTCAAAGCAGAGACAGCTAAGCATGGTGAATACCACGGTTATCCCCTTTGATTAATCACCTCCAGTTTACATAATCAGGTTTACAATACGATGCAACAGGAAATCCATTACATGTGAGCAAACAGACAATGCAGACTGGACAACTAGTATCCACTGTAGACTGTGTGTACAGTCTCACAGATCAGTTGCCGGAGAACAGTAAGAAAAGGAACAGACAAAGCAGAGCTATTATAACACATTCAAGCTCCATATTCTCCACTTAAGATAGGTCAAACAAACGAACAGGAAAACAACTAAAAGATTTTTAAAAAAATGAGAGAAAAAAAAACGTACAAAAAAAGGTAACATCATTTCATACGCCTTCTTCCTTGCGCTGAACTCCGAAGCGATCAAAGCTAAGTGAATTTTCGTTTTTCTATTCGTTTGTGTCTTACCTGAAGAAGACCTAAGAGGTCGTAACGCGTTGTGTTTTATCTTGTGACTCGTTTGTCCACGTTTCTCTGGGCGGTTCACTAACATTTATTTAAGAATCATTTCAAACATTCAAGTTTAGTTGTGAATAATTAGTGGGGAGGGAAGGAGGGGAGGAGGGTGGATGAGGAGGTCAGGAAAGGTAAAACGAAAATAAGCAATGCTGTGTGATTAATTCCAGTATCGTAATACCTATTTCAGACGGGGAGGGAGGGGGGAGGATAATTAAGTAGTTACGTTCTACACATTTGCGCTTTGTATTTGCTAAGAAAAAAATGGTAAACATGAAAAGAAAAACGAATTTTTTAAAAAAGTTGAAGGTTCGTTTTGACCACTTAAGGAAACGACAAAGCATGACATGATGAGAACAAATGGGGGTGTCTTGCGCATTCAAATTTCAGAGTATGATTGTAAGGGGGGGGGGGGGGGGGGGGGGCAGGACATGGTTCAAACAGAAATGCACTGATATATTCATGCTTCATATTTACGACTTCCACAGATAAAATCAGACACACGTCGTAAACAGTAGTGCTATGCATTCGAGTAAGTAAAGATACGAAAACTTTGACAGAAAGAGCAGCGTGTAAGACATTCAAGTTTCATAGTAAATATTTCAGATAGGAAGCAAGAGTGATAACCAAGGGGCGAAGGGGGAGGGGGGGGGGGGGGGGGGGGGAAGTGCTTTATAACACGTTTCAAATTTCACTGTAGAATATTTCAGAACAGAGAAAACAGAAATAAAAAACGTCATCAAACGCAATGTAGTGTTGTCATTCCAAATTTCGAAGCGCTACTTGAAACGAAGAAGGTATAATTTTATTCAAATCTTGCAGATTTAAGATGCTGAAGATAGGCAGATGTAGAAAAAAATAGAGCCATAGGAAATACGTAAAAAATTAAGTGGTTAAACAGTTTTTTTTTTTTATGAAATATGGAAAATAGTACTGTAGAATTTTGTTATCGCTAAATAGACAAAAAACTGGAAAATATGGGAACAGTACAGTGCTGTAGAAAACATTCAAATCTGGCAGTAAATACTTTGGAAAGAAAATGAACAGGAAAACGTAGGGCGAAAGTAGTGCTGTTTAATGCATTCAAGTATTGCAGTAAAGTACTCACGAAATACAGCCAGTTGGAAAGAAAAAAAGTACGGCTATGTTATGAATTCAAAGGTTGTAGTAACCACTTAAAATAGAAAAAAAGCTCTTAAAAGGATCGGTGTGGCCGGCTTGGCTATGCCACAACCTCTGTTACACCTACTACTCCTACTCCTATTATTACATCTACTGCTACTGTTGCTGTTGCCGCCGCCGCTGCTGCTGCTGCTGTGATTGCTGCTGCTGCCACCACCACCACTGCTACTATTACAACTACTGCTGCTACAACAACAACTACTACTGCTGCTGCTGCTGCTGCTGCTGCTGCTACTACTACTACTACTACTACTACTACTACTACTACTACTTCTTCTTCTTCTTCTTCTTACTACTACTACTACTACTATACTACTATTACTACAAAGTAACGCTTGTGTAAAACATTATAATTTATTGGTAACAATCTACTCAAAGAGTATAAAAAGCGTGTGAACATGAAGAGCAAGTGGCGCTAATTAATGTTTCCATGTTATATCACCACTTACAACACACAAACAGCACCCTGATATATATTGCTTCAGGTTAATTACGTAGTAAAACATCTGTGGCACTATGCAATACATTCAAGCTTCGTAAATCACCATGGAGGAAATAAGAAATAGATAAACGAAATGGATGCAACACATTCAAGTTGCCTTATCACTTCTAACGTAGTTTTCAGTTTCAATGTAATTATAGCCAGCAGCAGCAGCAGTAGTAGAAGTAGTAGTAGGTGGAGGGGGAGAAGCAGAAGGAGGGGAAGAAGGAGAAGAAGTAGTAGTAGGAACAGCAGTTGTAGTAGCAGCACAGCCCGGTCAGGCCTGCTTGCAAACAGAAGGGAAAAACAATGCTGGACAGTGTCCAAGCCTGTGAACGAAACGGCCTGTCAACAAACGAAGCCACGAACACAAACAGCTGTTTGCAACTTGTAAACTACGTGACAGCGAAGTAAGCGACGACGTCCCAGAGGCGGATAGGACTTGGCCGTGTTGAGGAAGCCTGCCATTCCGCTCACTATTCATTTTTATTTTTTTTAAGGGTATTAAAGAAAAAAAAAAAGGATATGGCGAGTAAGCAAGAATGTGCGACAATTACGTTCAAAACGCATACGCGCAAATAAGACCTTGAAGATTGGGCAGTGCTCATTCTGAACAGAGTTTGCGTTTTCAACGCCTAATCGCCATATTCCAACAGAACCACAACAAAATGAAAAGGGGGGGGGGGGGGGGGGCCCCCCCCCCCCCCCCCCCCCCCCCCCCCCCCCCCCCCCAACAAAAAGGCACATATACAACAAAAGAAAACAAGGACCCCCCCCCCCAACCCCCCCTGCCACACACGCACACACACACCTCCTCTCCGCCCCTTTAAAAAATGGCATGTAACAGAATGTAAAACGAGCGAAAGTGCAGAACTTTGTAGAACAATGACAGGTCTATGGGCCACAGAAGCAAAGTAACACTGGACACAGCAGAAACTACTGGCACAGAGTCCCAGATGGCGGCAACACAACTTGTTCGGAAAAAGCCGCCGCCTTCCCGCTCGGGAACAAATAGGCGAAGAGGGGCGGGGAGGGGAGTATGGGGAATATAAAAACGGTAGAATACATTTAGACTTTTTAGAAATGGAGTCAAAGCAAATCAGAAGGAATTAGTGCCCAGTTGTGGTCACTACAGATTTTGTCGTTGTTTTTAAAATTCCATAGCCTACTGGCGGTTTTGGTGAGCTGTTAGACGTTCAACATGTCTGGAGCACAGCATTGTAGCATGCAGAGCACCATCCTTTCCCTCGTCCTCACCGTCCCGGACCTCAATCAGCCCCTACTCTGGGTAGACAGAGTCAGTGAAAATCCGACCCCGTGAGTGGTTCGAATCGTCATCTCCGCAGGCAAAAGTTCTAACCTCTGTGACCACGGGGCTCCGCGCTCACAGCACAGGTAAGCACGCCACCGCCAGGAAAACGTGACCTACAAAATTCGTAGTGGCTGAACTCCGCCGATTCTCGTCTCAGCGGAATCCGAGCAGGTGAAAAGTCTGCAACCTGTTAGATGCAGTGCCACGTGTGGCACCTCGCTGTCAGTTCCCGGGGAGTATGGAGACTGCATTCACAGCTGCAAAATGATGTCTACCTCGACTAATGAACAGTTCATTTATAGGAGGGGAGGAAGGAGGAAAACGAAGAAGCATTGCAGCTTTGACACCACTTTGCACGCCCAAACGATCGGGGGCCATAGATTCCTGGAACGTATGGTAGAGATTGCTGTCACAACAAAATCAACAAACTATTCCGTTTCGAAAACCAATAAGTGTCAAGAACGGAAGGGGGGGAAATAAAGAGAGAAAATAAAACAAGGAAAGGAAAGGAAAGAAGAAGATGTGATGAGGTGAAGGTAAAACCAAAAAAAATTATTAAAAAAAAAAAAAAAAAGCTGTTTATGCACTTGAAAGCGTCACGTCCTCAATTAATTTCGTCTGTGGCC
>JADBJO010003211.1:155000-157500 GCA_016801955.1 Conus betulinus
AAAAAAAAAACGTGTGCGCGCGCGCGCGCGCACACACACACACACACACACACACACACACACACACACACACACACACACACACACACACACACACACACACACACACACACACACATTGCGCATATTCCTGACAACCCAGAAATACGTATAATATCAGGATGCACGTCTCACTGTGACTCTATCTAACCTCTTGAACGCGGCCTAGTGGACCTTATTTAGATCGATTTTCCGTGTCAGTAACAGACGTGTCTCTATGCAGGTGGAGTGTAATTTGCCTCCTGTCATTGACTCAAGGACATGCGTGCCCAACTGGCCACTCTGCACTACAACTTGTACTGGCTGGTGGAGACTTTGAGGAGGGCTACACAATTCAACTTGGGGGACCATCTCCAAGTTCGAGAACAAAAAAGAAGAAAAGAAGTGACGTGTCGGTGTCAGTGAGTCAGACTGATTTTTGTCCGTCCTTTATGATCATCAATGGATATATATTTTCAAACGCGCATCCACCCCCCCACCCCACCCCCACCCCCCCGCCCCCCAATACGTGTACATCGGTATGATACAGTTTACGCTGATCGATTATATAAAGATATTTTTGTTTTTAAGATTTTTTTTTTTTTTTTTTTGTCTTTTGGTCTGTTTTCCCTCATGATCACTGAAAAGAAAACGAATGTCTCTATTCTATTCCACACGCACACACAGATGTGATACAGTTTATACTGGAATGTAGGAATTTAGTTTAATGTTCAAAACTAACGAGCTCATCTCTTTCCACACGCGCACACAGATGTGATACAGTTTATAGGGGAACGTAGGAATTCTGTTTATTGTCCAAAACTGAGGTGCCCATTTTATTCCAAACGCACACACAGATGTGATACAGTTTATAGTGGAACGTAGGTATTCTGCTTCATGTCCATTTGCACATATAAAAATGTTTGTAAACATCTGATTAAGATAATGTTCAAAAAATGTTCGAAGTTCTCAGAAAGAAAAGTGGGGGAGGAGGAAGGGTGTGAGAGGGAGGGGACAACTGAATAATGTACAGAAGGAAAGTGATAGAGGGACGGATAAAAATAAGTTGATATGAACATCGGCGGCGATATAATGAACAATAAAAAAAAAAATCGTTTAATTATGGGCTTTATAAAAGTTTAGTCGTTAATCTAATAAGAGAAACAAATGCTAATCAATCTGAATAGTCAACACACACACACACACACACACACACACACACACACACACACACACACACACACTCACACACACACACCACACACACACACACACACACACACACACACACACACACACACACACACACACACACACACAAGCATTCCTAGTGTCAGTAGATGGGACAATTTCCTGTAAGGAACGCCTCACTAACTTTCCGCCCCAAAATCATACACTAAGCAGTAACATCCCTTAGACGCACACACTTGATACTGGGGTAATGTTTGGTCCGAAATGAGTTGCATAAAAGTCTAACATCCCTTAGACGCACACACTTGATACTGGGTAATGTTTGGTCCGAAATGAGTTGCATAAAAGTCTAACATCCCTTAGACGCACACACTTGATACTGGGGTAATGTTTGGTCCGAAATGAGTTGCATAAAAGTCTGAAAGTCAGGACTGAAACCGTCTGCAGATAGAGAAGAAAGACTGACAGAGTCTTTTGAAGTGGTTTTGAACATGAACTGAAACATCGTAAAAAAAAAAAAAAAAGTCTCTTTCAGTTTCTTTGCATGGCAATGGGCATGGACTCTTATACTAACTGAAACGTGTTTTGCTCCTCTTCCTGTTGCTCTTAGTTTGTTGTTGTTGTTGTTAATGTTGTTGTTGATGTTGTTGTTGTCGTCGTCGTCGTCGTCGTCGTTGTTGTTGTGTGTGGTGTGGTGGTGGTGGTGGTGGTGGTGGTGTTCTTTTTCTTCTTCTTCTTCTTCTCTTCTCTCTTCTTCTTCTTCTTTCAATGTCACATCTTCTTTCTTCTTCTTCTTCTTCTTCTTCTTCTTCAATGTCACATCTTCTTCTTCTTCTTCTTCTTCTTCTTCTTTTCCTCTCTTCTCTTCTTTCTTCTTCTTTTCTTCTTCTTCCTCTTCTTCTTTTCTTCTTTCTTCTTCTTCTCTTCTTCAATCTTTCTTTTCTTCTTCTTTTTCAATGTCTTCTTCTTCTTCTTCTTCTTCTTCTTCACTGTCATATCTTTTGTACCTCTTCGTTGCCAACACAATCTCTCACGCCGCCCATTCCGGCCAGCCACATGCATAAACAGCCGTGCTCCGTTTCGTCCTGTACCAGCCCTAGCACCGGCACTCGACATGGAGCGACCAACATCAGGTCTCCCCACCAGAGGAGACACTGCACCGCTTTCTCCGTGACTTCGGGGTGGTGCTCAGGCCACTCGTGACGAGCCTAATGACATTATGGCAGCCATCAACAGAGCTGTCTTTCAGGCTGTGGGCCGAGCGGTTCCAGCAAATATAACCAGCAATCTG
>JADBJO010003211.1:162500-165000 GCA_016801955.1 Conus betulinus
ATCCTTCAAACAGGGCGATCAGTCAACGGAAAATCCGAATCACACAAACACAGCGGTCCTGGGGCACTCCAAGAAAGTTGTCGATAACGGTTTGCAGCCCACGTGCAAGGCACTTTTTTCTTCTTCTTCTTCTTCTTCTTCTCTCTTCTCTTCTTCTTCTCCTCCTCCCCTCCTCCTCCTTCTCTTCTTCGCCCTCATCTCTTTCTTTTCTTTCTTTTCTCCTCTCTTCTTCCTCCGGTTGTTGTTGTTGTTATTCTGTTGGCGTCGTTGTTGCTGTTGTTGTTGTTGTTGTTGTTGTTATTGTTGTTGTTGTCCTCCTCCTCCTTGTTCTTCTTCTTCTTCTTCTTCTTCTTCTTCTTCTTTCTCTTCTTCTTCTTCTTCTTCTTCCATAATTTTAGTTCCGATTGCATCGGTGTTCCGCATGTTTTCCACACACTTAATGGCCAGAGCATTGTGACAGTTCTAATCTAAACCAGCACGTGCGACCGGTGAGGTTCCATGGATCGTTGACTGAAGTAACACTAGAGCCTACAGCAGCCCAGCCAGCGGCTGAAGCTAGAGCAGTTGAGAGAGAGGTATTCACTCAAGAGTTGTGTTTCCCTGGTAAGAAACCAACACTGCGATTGTTTTAAATACACCCTCTATGGTCTTTTCTTTAAAAAAAATGTATATACACATCTCTCTTAACTTTAAATTCTCTCTCTCTCTCTCTCTCTCTCTCTCTCTCTCTCTCTCTCTCTCTCTCTCTCTCTCTCTCTCTCTCCTTCCTGCAAAATCACACATCATAGGATCAAAGCTTGGTGTCTAAGACATTTTGTTCAAGCTCACATCGGACTCTGTTCCGAAATGTGATACCAGCTACGGGCATTGGAAACTCTTCTTGCAGCCAAATTTGAAATCGTATCAGCCAACTTAAGAGGGCAAGAAACAAACAGAAAAAAAAAAAAAAACAAAGTTTGACTTGGAATGAAACATGTTTTAAACGGGGAAATGTTGAAAAATAAAGAGAAACACTTCTGAAGTCACTCCATTTCCTTTTAGATGCATCATGAGGGAGGTACAACGTGTAGTTATACCAAAGCATTTGTTTTTTTTTCTTTTCTTTTCTGTTAAAACTTGGTGATGGCGTTGACAACTGGTGAGAAGCATATCAACAACCCTCATCAATTCTACTTTTCGAGTTAATCCATTTTCAAAAACAATCTCAAGATATAATGTGTACCATAATCATCTGCTTTTTTTTAATGCATATTTTAGCGACCAATTTCAAATCATTTGCCCAGTTTCTCTTCTTCCCCTGCAAACTTCCATCCACCACCCCCCCCCCCCCCCCCCCCCCCCCCCCTTACCCAGAAGAATGTTACTTTGATTAATACGGATCCATTCATTTTCTTGTAACGTCTGCAAAAAGATATATCTCTGTCACTCTTTTCCCAAATACATGCAATCTGTAATGCTGAATAAACTGTACTTGGTTTACGCGCTTTGGATTTACTTTATTACTTTGCAATAGTTTTGTAAATGCTTATGGCCCACATCATGACAGTTCGGGAAAAAAAAAGTGTTTATATTTTGTGCTTCTTTCTTAAACAAAGATTATGCAAAAGCGAGGCACTGACTTTACACACGTTAAGGACTTTCCTTTTCTTTTCTTTTTTTTTTCCTTTTCTTGTCTTCTTTCTTCTTCTTTTTTGTATTTTTTTTAATTTCTCAGAAACAGGCAATGAAGTAATTTTGTCTCTAACTATTTGGGTATCATAACGACTACCGGGATTTAGATAGGTCACTCAGCTGGGAAATGGAGCTTTTCAACAGACCTCGTCCGTCTTCATCATCAGCGGTGGTGTTGCACTGAGTGAACTGGAGTTCAGTGCACACGACCACGGGTCGAACCCTGGTCATGTGACTGAACAATGAGGGGTGTTGTACACCGATGGCAAGGGTGTGTCTGCCCCGGTCCCGGCTGAGTGTGGGATTGTTGGCGGCAATATGGACAGCCTCCTTCACCCCACGCTTAAACTATCTGTTGTCACAGTCGAGAACGCTGATGTTGTCATATTCGAACTGATGTTCCTGGGCATGTAGGTGGGCGCCTACTGGTGATGATTCCCTTTTGTGTTCTGTCAAGCGTTTTCAAAGATTTCTTTCAGTTTCCCCCGACATAGTTCTCTTCACAGTCACGACAGTCTATTTGGTAGGTAACTCCAGACTTGTCTTTTGGGTATGGTTTATCGTGTTGAACTCTCTGGAAAAGATGATAGGCCACTGAAGTCCAGTGTGATCCACATGCCACGGCCTGACAGCAATTGAATGGGTTCAGTCAGAGCTGACCGGAACAGATCTGACTTTGGTGCGTATTTCGGCCCACCTCGGAGATACACAGGCATTACCTTTGACGTCGCCGATACTTAGTGAGCCGGCTTCGAATTCTGTTGATATAAGTTTTGAAGCGCCTCCGATGGCAGACTGACAGACTCAGCATGACCTACACAGTCACCGG
>JADBJO010003211.1:175000-177500 GCA_016801955.1 Conus betulinus
ACGCAACACACGCCACAGAGCACACGTACGCACAACACGCGCGCACGGCGCGCGCGCACACACACACACACACACACACAAACACACACACACACAAAATTAAGGGGGAAAAAGCTTAGCAACACAACTTAGGTTTATATTGCTCTGAGTAAATCTTGATCTAGATGCATAGTAAAGTAGATTTTGTGTACGTCTTCATCTAAACGTACGTACACAAAATCAAACGTAGGAAAAATTAATGGTTTTAGTTCCCACTCACACTTTGAAGCTGCATTTATTCTGGGCGGAAAACGCAGTTCTTCTTAATACAGGATTCAAAACTCGGATAATGCTAAATGGCGAGGTTTTCCATAAGCTTTGAAGCTGGATTTTACGTCATTCATTTGGTCTCTTCCCCATGGAAGATTTTCAAAAAATCCCCCTTTCAACTGATCAAAATAGATTTGTGCGGAGACAGTCCTGGAACGGCTTGCGCTTATTATCTATCGGATGAACATGAAATTTAAAAGCCATGTTTTGAATATAGGCACCGATTGATTGAACCTGTGACCTATGAATAATCTAATCCAAACATTTTATCTATCCAGAATTGGACAAAACATGAAAAAAAAAAAAATCATGTGCACGTAAAAAAAAAAAAAAGCTTGCCCCCCCCCCACCCCCCCCCCCCCACCCCCCCCAACATTTTCTCTCATCCAGATCCTTACCCCCCCATTAAGACAATTTACGTCTCAAAACCCCCCAAGATAACCCCCCCCCCCCCCCCCCCCCCCCCCCCCCCCCCCCCCCCCTCCCCTAATTCACAAACCAACGCAGTACTGAAAATACACACCATGGACCGTTGCTGAAACGTCAGCGTTAGCGTATAGCTTTGATATTCTATGAAAGCACATCGCTTCCAACGTAGCTGTCGGTTTGCAAACAATAAAATTCACAGGGTTCTATTAGTTCGATGGACACTTTGCCATAATCTTGCCGAGCAGATCCTGCATCCCCCCCGCCCTTTCACCCGGATCTGCATCAAGGAACCGCACCCAAGTAACCATATCGGGTTCGCCTTTGGACACGTTCCATCATTCCATTAAATTCGGACAAAATCGGTACAGGTTTTCTTTTTTTTTTTTTTTTTTTTTTTTTTTTTTTTTTCTTTTTTTTTCCCGCCGCTTTTTTTTTTTCACTCGTAATCGTGCTGACAGACAAACAAACCAGCCAACGAGCACGGTATAGCTTCTCTGGTGGAGGAGGCAAGAAGCCTAATTCATTCTACACCGCTGATCAAGATTCACAGCGAACTGCGTCAAACCTCGTCTTCCATGAAACGCCAGCCCAGAGCCTGAGTCTAATTATTAAGCAGACTCCCACTTATTTACACTCAACGCGCTTCTGTGTTAAGTGCAGGGCCGCAAACGCTATTTCAGTGTGGGCCAAGCCCGAAATACCAAAGTTCTCGATGGGGCCGGAAATACGCACTTGCGACCTCGGAAGTGCTTCGCGCGACCTTTTGATCCCGGTAAGTAGTTTGGCACGAGACTCGATGACTTGTGCGGCAAGTGGCCGAGAGGTCCGCTCTGTGTGTGTGTGTGTGTGTGTGTGTGTGTGTGTGTGTGTGTGTGTGTGTTTGTGTGTGTGTGTGTGTGTGTGTGTGTGTGTGTGTGTGTGTGTGTGTGTGTGTGTGTGTGTGTGTGTGTGTGTGTAGCACTTCAACTGGTGCTACAGAGTTTCCAACTTCACAAACAAAAGGAAAATTAAGCAGAAGAACATGAAGGAGAGGAAGAAGTAGATGCTGAACAGAAAGACAAAAAAAAAGCGGAAGAGGAAGAAAATGGGAGGAAAAGGAAGAAAGTGGAAGACGAATGTGAGATGAGAAGAAGAAGCAGTATAAGTGAGACAAAGGGGGAGAAAAAGAACTTGAAGGAGAACACACACACACACACACACACACACACACACACACACACTCACACACACACACACACACACACACACACACAATCAAACAAGAAGACGAAGAACCCCAAGAAAGAGCAAATCAGGAACGACGAAAAAGCAGAAAGGGATGAAACAGCAGCAGAAGAAGAAGCGGAAAACACACAAAAAAGAACAAGAAGTACAAGACGACGACGAAGACGACCAAGCATGTGGCATGAAAATGTTCTTTCCACTATTCTTCTTGCTATGGCGGTGGTTGTGGTTGTTTGTTGCCCCCTCCCCCTCCCTCCCCCATCCACACGTCGCTGTCCCTCTGTTCCCTTCACCACCCCCCCACCCCCCCCCCACCGCCGCTACCGTCTTTTCCTCCCCTTCCCCCTACTGGGCCTCTTCCGCTGCGGTCCTCATCCGTCCCTTTTCCAGCGCCCTTTTTCACGCCTTACCTCACACACCAACCAACAACAGCTGTGGATTCAAGCCCCCCCCCCCCCCCCCCCCCACCCCCCCCCCCCCCCCCCCACTCCCCCCCCCCCCCTCCTCCCCACCCCCGGCTTAGGAGGCGCATCATGTG
>JADBJO010003211.1:185000-187500 GCA_016801955.1 Conus betulinus
ACACACACACACACACACACACACACACACACACACACACACACACACACACACACACACACACACACACACACACACACACACACACACACACACACACACACACACACACACACACACACACGCACGCACACACATACACACACACACAAGCGCACCGCATACGCACAAGTATGCACACACACACACGCGCGCGCGCACGCACGCGCGCGCACACACACACACACACACACACACACACACACACACACACACACACACACACACACACACACACACACACACACACAGCGTGCGAGCGCGCGTGCGTGCGTACCTCGCCTCCCCACCTATCCTTCCTCTCTCCCCCCCTACACACACACACCCACACCCACCCACCCACCCACACACACACACACACACACACACACACACACACACACACACACACACACACACACTTCTGCAACTAGTGAACTTCGATTTAAAGAAAGGAATGCGAAACTAAGAAACAACCAAATGGCGGTAAGTTTGTTTTCTTCTTCCAGATACCGTCCCCGACTAGGTTACTGTAACAGTCTCTGCAAGACTGCGGTAAACGTCACTCTCCCCGCCTAGGTTACTGTAACAGTCTCTGCAAGACTGCGGTAAACGTCACTCTCCCCGCCTAGGTTACTGTGACAGTCTGCAAGACCGCGGTAGACGTCACTCTCCCGACTAGGTTACTGTGACAGTCTCTGCAAGACCGCGGTAAACGTCACTCTCCCCGCCTAGTTACTGTGACAGTCTCTGCAAGACCGCGGTAAACGTCACTCTCCCCGCCTAGGTTACTGTGACAGTCTCTGCAAGACTGCGGTAAACGTCACTCTCCCCGCCTAGGTTACTGTGACAGTCTGAGCAAAGACTGCGGTAAACGTCACTCTCCCCGCCTAGGTTACTGTGACAGTCTGCAAGACCGGCAAACGTCACTCTCCCCGCCTAGGTTACTGTGACAGTCTGAGCAAGACTGCGGTAAACGTCACTCTCCCCGCCTAGGTTACTGTGACAGTCTGAGCAAGACTGCGGTAAACGTCACTCTCCCCCCCCCGCCTAGGTTACTGTGACAGTCTGCAAGACTGCGGTAAACGTCACTCTCCCCCGCCTAGGTTACTGTGACAGTCTGCAAGACTGCGGTAAACGTCACTCTCCCCCGCCTAGGTTACTGTGACAGTCTCTGCTGCAAGACTGCGGTAAACGTCACTCTCCCCGCCTAGGTTACTGTGACAGTCTCTGCAAGACTGCGGTAAACGTCACTCTCCCCCGCCTAGGTTACTGTGACAGTCTCTGCAAGACTGCGGTAAACGTCACTCTCCCCCGCCTAGGTTACTGTGACAGTCTCTGCAAGACTGCGGTAAACGTCACTCTCCCCGCGTAGGTTACTGTAACAGTCTCTGCAAGACTGCGGTAGACGTCGCTCTCCCCGCGTAGGTTACTGTAAACAGTCTCTGCAAGACTGCGGTAGACGTCGCTCTCCCCGCCTAGGTTACTGTAACACTCTCTGCAAGACTGCGGTAGACGTCACTCTCCCCGCCTAGGTTACTGTGACAGTCTCTGCAAGACTGCGGTAAACGTCACTCTCCCCGCGTAGGTTACTGTGACAGTCTGAGCAAGACTGCGGTAAACGTCACTCTCCCCGCCTAGGTTACTGTGACAGTCTCTGCAAGACTGCGGTAAACGTCACTCTCCCCGCGTAGGTTACTGTGACAGTCTCTGCAAGACTGCGGTAAACGTCACTCTCCCCGCGTAGGTTACTGTGACAGTCTGAGCAAGACTGCGGTAAACGTCACTCTCCCCGCCTAGGTTACTGTGACAGTCTCTGCAAGACTGCGGTAAACGTCACTCTCCCCGCGTAGGTTACTGTGACAGTCTCTGCAAGACTGCGGTAAACGTCACTCTCCCCGCCTAGGTTACTGTGACAGTCTCTGCAAGACTGCGGTAAACGTCACTCTCCCCGCGTAGGTTACTGTGACAGTCTGAGCAAGACTGCGGTAGACGTCACTCTCCCCGCCTAGGTTACTGTGACAGTCTCTGCAAGACTGCGGTAAACGTCACTCTCCCCGCGTAGGTTACTGTGACAGTCTCTGCAAGACTGCGGTAGACGTCGCTCTCCCCGCCTAGGTTACTGTGACAGTCTCTGCAAGACTGCGGTAGACGTCGCTCTCCCCGCCTATGTTACTGTAACAGTCTCTGCAAGACTGCGGTAGACGTCGCTCTCCCCGCCTAGGTTACTGTAACAGTCTCTGCAAGACTGCGGTAGACGTCACTCTCCCCGCCTAGGTTACTGTGACAGTCTCTGCAAGACTGCGGTAGACGTCACTCTCCCCGCCTAGGTTACTGTGACAGTCTCTGCAAGACTGCGGTAGACGTCACTCTCCCCGCCTAGGTTACTGTAACAGTCTCTGCAAGACTGCGGTAGACGTCACTCTCCCCGCCTAGGTTACTGTGACAGTCTGTACAAGACTGCGGTAAACGTCACTCTCCC
>JADBJO010003211.1:210000-220000 GCA_016801955.1 Conus betulinus
TTTTTTTTGACAGGCGAGGCCCAGTTTGCATCGTCAGACCCGCCGTTCCGGACGAACCATGGTGTCGAGGGGGTTAATTAAACGAAGGAATCCAATGAGACGCACACAGTAAGCTTAGGTGCGTACGTGCGCACGCGTGCAAATAGGGGCTCTTCTCTTCTCCCCTCCCTCTGTCCACTCCACTCTCTCAAAAACCCCTCCCCTCTCCACTTCCACTTCTACCCCACAGAGACGCATCCACAGGCACACACACCACCACACCCACTCGCGCACGCACACACACACACACACACGCACACACGAACGCACGCACGCACGCACTCACGCACGCACGCACACACACATACACACACACGCGCACACGCATGCACGCACGCACCCACACACGCACTCACGCACGCACAAAACACACACACAAATACGCAGAAAAGATGAGAGGTGTTTGTACGTACTATGACTTCCTCTTTCCAAGAATAGTAAATATTTCATCGACAACAAACAAAATCATGGCGCTATCACACACACAAAAAAAAATAAAAATTAAAAAAAAAAATTTTTAAAAAAGAAGACGAAAGAAAAAACGGAAAAAAGAAAAAAAAAAAATCTACGGCTCGGTACAAATTACATACTGGTCCACGCACAGTTGTGTCGAACAGGAAAAAAAAAAAAAAAAGAAGACTACGACGTGGATCACATATGATACCACTGCTACCGCAACGACCTTTTTGCTGGTGGTATAATACAAGCACTACTTCTTGATTCATCATAATGGCACAATCTAGAAAGAACTGTCGACAGTTGAGGTTGCTGAGATAGTTACATTAGCCTGCTGATAATAAATCTGACCTACAACATAGTTCGTCGTCGCTGGTAGCGCTGTTGTTCTTTCGCTGACAACAACAACAACAACAAACAACAACAACAACAACAACGCACAACGGCCAAAAACTGAAAGAAAAGAGAGAGAGGAGGAACAACATCTCTCCAAGACAAAAAGAACCAAATACATGCAAGCGAACACGAAGTTTGAATGGAGAAGAAGGGTGAGAACACTGAAGTGTCTGTCACTCCAAAATGAAAAGACTGTAAAAGATAAAAGGCTGTAAAGATAAAAGACTGACAGACTGTAAAGATAAAAGACGGAAGTTTTTTTTTTTTTTTTTTTTCTAAATCACTGTCACCCCACCCGTGTGTTATTTACTGGCTACTGTTTCCTGCCTCGTTGACGATTACCTTTCATTGTTCTCTTCAGATTCAAGAGACGCATAGATGATGATGACTTAGAATGAATTGAAGAAAGAAAGACGGACAGACAGACACAGGGAGAAAGAAAGAAAGAAGACAGAAAAGAAAAGAAAAGAAAGAAGAAAGATCAAAAGAAAAGAAACCAAAGGAAAAAAGAAAGAAAAATACCTCCCCCCCCCCCCCCCCCTTAAAAAAAAAAAAAAAAAAAAACCAACAAAACACGCAAACAAAAAAAAAAAAAAACCTAGGATAAGAAACGTCTCCTTTTGAGCTCAACTGATCACCATACCCGTGGACACACGTGATTTTATCACAGTTGCCCGCTGACCACGACAGTCCAAGGCGTGGTGACGGGGTCAGAGTGGACACACACACACACACACACACACACACACACACTGCCCTGGATAACTGACAATGAAGATGGAGGAGGAGGAGGAGGAGGAGGAGGACGGAGTCCCCCCCCCCCCCCCCTTCAGGAAGCCATGACTAATATATTATTATATTAATATAATGATGAGTGGAACAATGAGGTTTTTCGCCGGGTGGGGGGAGGGAGGTGGGGCGGCTAGAGGGAGGGGGTTGTGATGGGTAGGAGGGGAAGAGGGGGAGGGTGGGGGTGGTAAGATGGAGACGGAGGGAGGATGGGATCGCGCTGAGGACAAGTGAAGGGAGAGAACTGTGGAAGAAGGGTGGTGGTGTGGGTGGGTGGGTGGGTGGCAAGGGGGTGAGGGCGGAGGGAAGGGGGGGGGGGAGGTGCTGGGGAGATTTGGGTGTGTTGGAGAATAAAATTTGGCAATCTGGCGATGGGGGTCGCTCAGTGGTTAAAGCGGGTGTCGGGACATGCGCAGGTGATGATGTTCAAATCCCTGGTGGCACGCGCCGGGTGAAGGGTGGAGACTGGAGATTTGACCCATCTCTCTGGTCCTTATTCACAACCCACGGAGATTTGATCAGCGTCTCTGTTCAATGGTCACGACATGCGTGCAGACTTGCAATGCCCCATAAACCCTCGAAGAAAAAAAAACACGAAGTAAATGAATAAATAAATAAATAAGCAAATAGCAGATAAATAAATGAATGAATCGTAAATGAATAAGTAAATGAATAAACAGATTTACATCAATCAATCGATCAATCAATCAATCAATACAAAAATAAAAGTTAACTGTGCACGTTAAAGAACTTTCACATGTTGACCGTGTTGCTCAGAGTGAGGATAGGTTTGTGTTCTGGTGTGACCCTGTCAGCCTGAATCCTTCCGTCTGTTCTTCGGCAAGGATTTTCATTTTTCTGTGTCACATCTTCTCTTCCACTTGAGTGGCAAGACCACAGCGCCGGTCAGTCCGCAGCCGTATCCTGCCTTCTCCAGCCGCGAGCCCCGGCACCCTCAATCCACAGGAAGCAGACATTGTCAAGTCACCTCCAGGAACCCCACCAGGGGAGACACTGCACTACTGTCGAGCCACTTTGGTTGTGCCCGGTGGTGCCTGTTCTGATCGCCATGCGCTGCGACAATAATGGGCTTAGTGGAGGAACAAGCATGAGAGAGCGCCTCATCCCAGAGGGCACTCACCACGTCCTGCCACCACGTCCTGCCAACGACAGTCCCCAGGAATGTGCCCGATACTGGAGACATCGACGAGAACTCACCAAGGGTATGGTTGTGGAGACAACGACAGGAACTCACCAAGGGTATGGTTGTGGAGACATCGATAAAAAAACTCACCAAGGGTATGGTTGTGGAGACATCGACAGGAACTCACCAAGGGTATGGTATGGTTTGTGGAGACATCGACAAGAACTCACCAAGGGTATGTTGTGGAGACATCGACGAAGGAACTCACCAAGGGGTATGGTTCGACCAAGGGAGAGGATCTCGAAACTGAGGTCATCCTGACAGCACGGCATGCAGGGCCACAGACTTTGAGATTTAAAAAAAAAATTTCTAATGCTGATCCATGAGGGCTATGAGGATGATGACGATGATTCCACGGGAGACCCATTCTCGTCTGAGTCTGCATGACAGGACTATATTGAACGATGACTTTCCTCATATGCCCCAGCTTCAACCAGGCCCGAGAGATACAGCCACTCGCGGGCAATCTTAGCGACGCTCTCAGGCACGCATTCTTTAAGAAAACGAAACTCAGCTTTGTGGTTCCAGACTCCCCATAGCACACTCAACTCTGGCTGAGAGCCGTAGGGGCAGAGAATTCAGGCAAGTTAAATGGCTCCGATGGGAATCACATCCACGACCTCCCAGCCGGAATTCCGCAGTGCTCATCACTGCGTCTGCCTTGGCTTAAGGCCAATTGACATAGGCTAGAACACCAAGGCTACATCAAAATGTTGTTATGCTCAGCATAGTTATACGGGGATTGTCTTCAGTGGTGACAAGCTCCTAGCATAACATTATCAGTTTCCGAAATCCCCCGAAGTCGGAGTGTGGATGCCCATGTGGCGGGGTAATCAAACAACGTCACACACGTAATGTTCTCATCCCCAGCTGATGCATTTGTACCATAGTGTTCAAGTGCTTCGGCTGTTTGGATGATCCCTGGAGTCTTTTAGCCAGGGTACGACAACAACACCCAAGGGAGCTGAGTTTCCTTGTTTTTTTTTTAACAGCCTGCAGTACTGATAAAGCATCGGAGAAGATGACGACTTTTTGGTATGTATGGCCCTTTTATTCTTATACAGCGTTCTGGCCGCTGACTGTAGAGCATCTGCCACGGACAGTTTGAATTCTACATAACTCAGTTTCAAGAAAATATGTTAAAGCGGCAATATAGTAATATCAGTGAGTGTGGATTTTAGACAGAGGCGCGGTATCCCCCTCTCTTGTCTCCGAGTACGTTCAGAACGACCCTATCTACGCCAGAGCCAGTTTGAAGAAATCTGGAACGGACACATACAGGACTGGATGGTTTACGCCATTTCTGAACTGTTTGCGCCTGATTTTGCATATACAGGGATGAAGAAGCGACCATTAAGGTTCAGTTGATACGACGTATTACTTCACGATGCAGCAAAATCCATATCAAAAATGTAACAATGCAGCAAAATCCATATAACAAAGTGTAACAATGCGGCAGCATCAAAAAAAAAAAAATGTAACAATGCGGCAACATCCATTAAAAAAAAAAAGTAACAGTGCGGCAAACATCCATATAACAAAATGTAACAATGCGGCAACATCCATTTTAAAAAAAAAAGTAACAATGTGGCAACGTCCATATAACAAAATGTAACAATGCGGCAACATCCATATTTAAAAAAAAAAAAAAAAAAATGTAACAATGCGGCAACATCCATGTAACAGAATGTAACAATGCGGCAACATCCATTAAAAAAAAAAAAGGTAACAATGCGGCAACATCCATATAACAAAGTGTAAATGCGGCAACATCCATATAACAAAATGTAACAATGCGGCAACATCCATATTTAAAAAAATGTAACAATGCGGCAACATCCATGTAACAAACTGTATCAATGCAGCAACACCCATGTAACAAAATGTAACAATGCGGCAACACCCATATAACAAAATGTAACAATGCAGCAACACCCATGTAACAAAATGTAACAATGCAGCAACACCCATGTAAACAAAATGTAACAATGCGGCAACATCCATATAACAAAGTGTAACAATGTGGCAACATCCATATAACAAAAATGTAACAATGCAGCAACACCCATGTAACAAAATGTAACAATACGGCAACGTCCATATAACAAAGTGTAACAATGCAGTAACACCCATGTAACAAAATTTAACAATGCAGCAACATCCATATAAAAAAATGTAACAATGCGGCAGTCTCGAGGGAAAATGGTTGAGGAAATGTGGATGAAGAAGAACAGCCGTGCACATTTCAAAATGAGAGAGAGAGAGAGACAGACAGACAGAGAGGAGAGAGAGAGAGGAGAGAGAGAGAGAGAGAGAGAGAGAGAGAGAGAATATTTTGGTCTGGTGACTTCCACCTCCTGTCCCCTTCCCTTTTCCCCCACTTTCCTTCCCCCCCCCCCCCCCCCCCCCACACACACACACACGCGTACACACGCCCACACTACTGGCAGTCCACCCTCCCTCCCCACTCCCTCGCTTTATCCTTTCCCTCATCCCTCCCCCCACCCCTTCCTTCCCTCACCCGATCTCTCCTGGTCGCTCAACACACCGTTAGCGGAATGACGTTGACCTTTGCGCCATCTTGGTAGCGAGGGGTCAACCCTGAACCCGGATGTCCTCGCCTATAGGGGGGGGGGGGGGGGGAGGGTACACGGGGGGGGGGGGGGGGGGGGGGGGCGAAATTGCGGAAACATGAATATCTGTGTGACTTTTGCTCCTGACCCCTCGTTTACCCTCGCGCTCCCCCCCCCCCCCCCCCTCCCTTCCCCTACCCTAGCCCTCCACCTTCTCATCCGTCCCTGCCCTCTTCTCATCTCCACTCCCCCCCCCCCTCTCTCGCCTCTCCTCTCTCTCTCTCTCTCTCTCTCTCTCTCTCCTCTCTCTCTCTCTCTCCTCTCTCATCCTTTTGCCGGAAGGATTTAAAAGACAAGCCGACATGTGAAGTGTTAATTCTCTCTCCGTCCCTCTCCACCCTGTGTGTGTGGTGTGTGTGTGTGTGTGTGTGTCAGTGTGTTTGTATGTATGTATGGCTGAACAATTAAGTAGCCGCCGTGGCGAAGTGGTTAGCGTCGCGGACTCCCCGGCTGGGAGGTCGTGGGTTCGAATATCCCATCAGAGTCATGTGGGTTTTTTCTGTCCCCGACCGGCTCCTACACTCCACTTAATGGATGCGTTCTGAGAGTGTTGCTCAAATTTCCTGACCAACACTGCAGGTGCCTGTATCTCTCGGGCCTGGTTGACGCCGGGATATATTATGAAAGGAAGCGTAGAGTACAGCCCTGTCATGTAGTCTCAGACCGAAATGGAAATCCGTAGCATCATCTTAATCATCCTCATTCTCATCGATCAGCATTACAAAAAAAAAAAGTCTCAAATTCTGTGGCCCTTCATGCCCTGCTCTCATGGTGACCTCAGTTTTCGATGTCCTCTCCACGTCTGTGGCCTTGGTTTGGTTCCGTCGGGGTCACCGGTATCGGCGAGTCCATGGGGGCTGTCGTTGGACGGACGTGGTGGCGCCCTCCGGAGGGAGAGCTCACTCACGCCGGCTCCGCGACTAAGCAATTATTGTCGTCAGTAGGGGCTTAGTAGGTGGGTCCTGCGTATGTTAGATCAGAACATGCGCCACTGAACACCATCGAAGTGACTCGGCAGCAGTGCAGTGTCTCCTCCGTGCGTCCGCTGGATCGGTACTTATCAGGGAGACATGGCTGATTGTGGGCTCGCTCTGCTCTTGGCGTCAAAGAGAGACACACCACAGTCCGTCATTCTGTGGTGTTCTCACCACAAAGGTTCAAAGAAGAATCCAACAGCACCCCCAAACAAAACAGCCACGAAGTGGGGCGGGGTAAAGTAGAATAAAATAAAACGAAAGTGTGGAGCGGTAAAACAGCTGCTGAAAAATTAACAACATTATGCAAACAGTATAAAATCAAGGTAAGGGATGAGAGAACAATCTTTCAGCCTATGTATGCAAGAGAGATAAAAAAAATAGCGACATGGACCAGTCTGAGTGGTCAGGCTTTGCTGTCAAGAACCCCATCATTGTCATCGGTAAGAATTTGTGTAGCAATTGTCAGCGGCTAAGAATTGTTTAGATACGAACCTTTCCTTGGATCTCCTAAGAGATGCAATCGCCCACTAATTGACCAAACAATATAATGCTAAACAATTAGTGGTGGGGGGGGAAAACAAATGTAGGTTAACAATTCTTTCCCATCATTATAGTAATGATCTGGCAAAGATTTGAAATAAAAAAAAATAGGGGGAAATGTCTATCATAAAAATGAAACCCTTCACTGGGTGCTGAGGGAACCATCGCAATCCCTCTCGAAGGCAGATCTAGATATAATCGCCTGCTCCTATCCTTTATGTATGGTTATGTATGTATGCGAGTACGCGTGGCGTGCGTGCGCGCGCGCGCGCCGCGCCGCGCGCGTGTGTGTTGTTGTGTGTACTTCTCTTTCTCTCTTCCCCACTCTGCCCACGTGTGTGTGTGTGTGTGTGCGCGCGCGCGCGCGCGCGGCGCGCGCGCGTGTGTTTGTTTGTGTGTGTGTGTGTGTGTGTGTGTTGTGTTTGTTTGTGTGTGTTGTGTGTGTACGTGTGTGTGTAAGCGCGGAAGGAGTAGATCTCTTACCTGAATTAAGTCTGTTGATGTTTTGGACTCTCTGTGTTTTGTTTTGTTTGTTTTTTTTTGTTTTTTTTTTCGTCTGACTGACTAACCTGTCTCTCTCAACATATACACCCACAAAGCCACACACAAGTGCACGCCCTCACACACACGGACTCGTATGGGCTGCGCGCGCGCGCGCGCACACACCACACACACACACCACACACACACACACACACACACACACACACACACACACATACATGCATACACGCGCGCGCGCGCGTGCTCACGCACATACACACGCGCACAAATGCACACACGTGCGAACTCTTACGCCAGCCCTCCTCTCTCTCTCTCTCTCTCTCTCTCTCTCTGTCCTCTCTCGGCTCTCTCTCTCATCTCTCTCCTCCTCTCTCTCTCCTCTCTCTCTCTCTCTCTCCTCCTCCTTCCTTCTTCTCTCTTCCTCTCTCTCTCTCTCTCTCTGTCTCTCTCTCTCTCTCTCTCTTCTTCTTCTTCTCTCTCTCTCTCTGTCCTCTCTTCTTTTCTTTTCTTCTTCTTTCTTTTCTTCTTCGCTCTCTCTCTCTCTCTCTCTGCCAGCTCCATCTCAATAATCGACAAAATAACAACGAAATCACACCGAACCCAAACCTGAAACATCATGATTCATCCACCGGAAGAAAAGGCAGCCACAAGCCAAGCCTTATGCTCAAGTCATTGACTGAAAACCAAAACCAGTTCACCAAGGCCACAACTTACGTATTGACCGTTACGTAAACGTCACACTGATACATTCTGTTCAGTATCGAGGGGTGTGGGGAGATGGTGGTTGGGGGGTGGGGGGGGGGGGGGGTGGAGGGGGGGGGGGGGGGGGGGTGGGGTGGGGGGGGGGGGGGGGGGGGGGGGGGGGGGGGGGGGGGGGGGGGGGGGGGGGGGGGGGGGGGGGGGGGGGGAGGGGGGGAGGGGGGGGGCAGCCCTGACAGGGGGCCGCCTGGGGGGGGGAAAATGCTTGTCATTCCCGCAGTAGAGATCGTTTTCTGCCGCATGCTCATGGGCAGGACAAGAGGGGGGTGCATCCTATAACAGTCAAACCCCAGAGATTTTTTTCTGGCCGCACTCATCGGGGGGGAAGGACACCTTCCTATAACTCCACCATTCTCTCCACCTCTGTTTCAAACTCCTAAACACACAGGTCAGAGTTCAGGGTTACAAGCAAGGTCAAGTAGTAACAAACGTAGTTTGAATAGATGAACAAAAAAAAAAAAAAAAAAAAATCTGGCGCTGTGAAGAAAACAATAAAAATTTAATGTGAAAAAGACGATTTGATTCTGGAGTTGGGGTTCAGTATATTAGTTCAATGCAATAGCATATGTCAGCAAGGGGTTGCAGAATTATTAGGCATGGCTTCTTGTGGTTTCTATACGCCACTGTGGTATCTATACGCCATTGGTAGTGTACTCTTCTTGTGATTTCTGTACGCCATTTGGTAGTGTACAAGGATTTGGGAGTGAAAAGTCCAGCAGCACAAAGGGTCATGTGGATCGTGTGGAAATATAAATAAAGAAGCGGACATTGGACCTGTCCAAGTAGGGACGCAGTGCGGGTCAAGGACTGGACTGTGCGATGACCATGCTTAGTAGGCGCTGGCTGATCTGACGACAAAAGCAAAAAGAAAGTTACAGCTTTAAGAGTCACCAGAGACTATGCAGCGCGTTCGGGCCAAAACTACAACTGGTGGACCTCGGACCCCACAGACCCAGAATGGTTGTGCCTGGGATGTCAGGAACCTGAACCTCAGCGCCATCTGTTTGCAACTCCCTGCTGTCATCTGTCAAACTGTTTCTAGGAGTCGCAGAGAGGAGGCAACTCCTCGACCACTAGCTCACCCGGCCAACAGCGAAAAAGAAAAACACACCAAAGACATAAACAAATAGCAGCAGTTGACGGGACCTTAAATGGAAGCAGACTGAATGTCTGGCAGAAGAAAGAAGAAGAAGAGACGGAAAGAAGAAGAGAGAAGAAGAAGAAGAAGAAGAAGAAGAAGAAAAATAAAAAAACAGAAGGAAGAGAAGAAAGAAGAGAAAAAAAGAAAAAAAGAAGAAAGGGAAGAAAAACAAGGAAAAAAGAAGAAAGAAAGAATAAAGAAAGAAGAACGGAGGAAGAAAGAAGGTAAGAAGAAGAAAGAAGAAAAGAAAGAAAGAAAGAGAAGAAAAGAAAGGAAGGAATGAAGAAAGAGAAAAAAGAGGGAGCGAAGAAGAGAAGAAAATGAAAAGAGAGAATAGAAGAGAAGAAGAAGAAGAATGAAAGAAGAAGGAAAAAGAACAAGCGAATAAGAGAAGGAAAGCAAGGAGACAGAAACGAGAAGAAAGGAGAAGAACGAAAGAAGAAGGAAAGGAAAGAAGAAGAAAGGAAAGAAGAAGAAAAGAAGAAGAAGAAAAAGAGAAAGAAAGAAGAAAGAAAGAAAGAGGGAGGAGGAGGAGTAGGGGAGAGGCGAAGGAGGAGAGGAA